>PVLA01012421.1:0-44579 GCA_004027455.1 Hydrochoerus hydrochaeris | reverse complement strand
GAGAGAGAGAGAGAGAGAGAAAGGAAAGGAAAGGAAAGGAAAGGAAAGGAAAGGAAAGGAAAGGAAAGGAAAGGAAAGGAAAGGAAAGGAAGGAAAGGAAGGAAGGAAGGAAGGAAAGAAAAAGAAAGAAAGAAAGAAAGAAAGAAAGAAAGAAAGAAAGAAAGAAAAGAAAAAGAGAAAGAAAGAAAGAAAGAAAGAAAGAAAGAAAGAAAGAAAGAAAGAAAGAAAGGAAGAAAGAAAGAAAAGGTGGGAAAGGGAGAGAGAGAAAGGAAAGAAGAAAAAGGAGGGAGAGAATAAATTTCTTGTGAGTATTACCAAGGAAAATCTCTCACAGCTCATTTTCAAGTCCTTGGTGGTATTGAAGATAATTTTAACATAACAGTTTAAGTTTTAATGCCTAGCATGATGGTCCATACCTGTAATCCCAGCAAGAGGACTCCATAAATTCCAGACCAGCCTGGATTACACAGTGAGCTCAAGATCAGCCTCTACTACAGAGTAAGATCTTGTCTCAAAAGAAGAAAGAAAGAAAGAAAGAAAGAAAGAAAGAAAGAAAGAAAGAAAGAAAGAAAGAAAGAAAGAAAGCAAACACAGTTTAAGCTTTATTAATCAGGTTTTTACCTAGTATATGTTAGAAGATTTTTTTTTTTGCAGTACTGGGAATCGAACCCATGACCTTGCGCTTACCAGGCGGGTGCTTATGCCACTGAGCTAAATCCCTAGCCCCCTAGTATATGCTAGAAATATCTGTCTCCAGCCAAGTGACAATGATATAAATTTTTATTTTTAATGTAAGCAAAAAGTGAACACATCTAAAGAAAATATAAAGTAAATAATAGTATATAGATGATAAGTACCTATGGCAAAAATTGTGACAATGATATCCATATTCCTCATGTTTCCAAAACATGAGAACGCAGAAGTCAGAAATACATAGATATGACAAAAATTGCCCAAATGCACAAGAGGAGAACTTGGACAGTATGGAAATCAGAAACCTATTTAGAGCATGCTTATTTAATGTGGCAACGTGCCTCACGTTCTCCCCGAGCTGTACAATTCCCTGCCTTTTCCATAGACTCCTCCTTTCCTCTACAAAGTTTTTTGGAAGGCAAGCAAATGGAAAACATTGTCATAAGAAGGACTTTTGCTCTAATTCATTTTTAAAAGAGTGAACTATTGTCCTCAGCCCCAAGAAAAAAAAGAAAAACAGTAAGTCATTTACAAAGGAGCATTTTAACTTCTACTGGCAAGTACTTCGCAGCATACCCTGTGATCCACTGCAGGGCCAGACTGTCAGAGTGCTTCAGTAACAGTGGCTTCACACGCTAAGTTTGGTTTAAACTATGTGCAAAGTCCCCTGAGACAGACCTTATCTGGGGACTGTTTCCCTCGTCACCTCAGACTGAATAACACTCCTCTTTCACACCCAGACCGTTGGGCGGGAACTGCTACTCCATCTAATTCACTATCTGGTAACCAGGCATGGGAAAGACCTTGAAATCACAAGTCTAATCAACAGTACCCGGATACACATTATGCCTTCAATGAACCCAGATGGATTTGAAGCTGTCCGAAAACCTGACTGTTACTACAGTAACGGAAGGTAAAAATGGGCTGCCCTAGCCAGGCATGGTGGCTCACACCTGTAATCCCAGCACTCGGGAGGCTGAGGCAGGAGGATTGTTGCGAGTTCAAAACCAGTTTGGGCTACAAAGTGAGCTCAAGCCCAGCCTAAACTGCATAGAGACCCTGTCTCAAAAAGACCAAAAAAAAAAAAAAAAAAGATGGGCTGCCCTAACTTCATGGGCACCTTGGGCCCTGGGAAGAAGAGGTGTCTCCGAGCCTGTGTGCTGTCATCAGTGTACGGACAGTGAGGCCTGCCTGCTGCCTGGAGGATGGGATGGGCAATCAAGGGTCCCAATACTGCCCATCCTCTCCTGCCACTACTGTTTCTGTTATCCATTGCTATATAAGGAACCATCCCAAAGTTTGATGATATAAAACAACAGCCTTTTTATTTGCTCTCAGTTGTGGCAAGGCAGGGCAGAGCAGGGATGGCCAATCCCTATACCACTGTCAGGGCCTCAGCCTGGGTCTCTCTGGCCTTGGCCTGAGGCCATGTGGCTTGAGACTCATTCTGGCTGTCACCTGGATTCCTCATTCCCCCATGAAGACTCTTCATGTGGCTACCATTGGAGCATCAGAGCTCTAAAAGGGAGTGTTCTAAGAACACAAGTCCCAAAATGCAAACACTTTTCAAACCTCTGTTTGCCTCACAATAGCTAATGTCCCATTGGTGAGAGCAGGTTAAATGGGAGGAGACCATGCAGAGTGCAAACGCCAGGTGTATTTCATAGGAGGCCACCAAGGCCGTGCTGGTATTCACATAGGGGAAGCACCTGGAGCCTGAACCAAATGTCCATGCCCAGCACGAGTCTCCTCCCACACAGGCCATCAACAAACCCTAACAGATTCCTTCTTTTAAAGGGAAAATTACAACCAGTATGACCTGAATAGAAATTTCCCTGATGCCTTTGAATATAATAATGTCTCAAGACAGCCTGAAACTCTGGCAGTCATGAAGTGGCTGAAATCAGAGACATTTGTCCTCTCTGCAAACCTGCATGGTGGTGCCCTGGTGGCCAGTTACCCGTTTGATAACGGTGATCCAGGTAAGCCATCATGAGCCCCTCTCTGACTTTCTAGTACAGATCAGAGCTGCCAGAGCTTGGCCTCCAAGTGAGGGTGACCTCTTCATCCCTCACTTCATGTCTCTGCCCGGCTAGGAGCCTCATTTTACTAACCCTGCCCATCCTGTCCCTATTTCTTAAATAGTAGATGGGCAGTGTGGCTGAACGGACAGCCAACAACTTGCTGTCCTTCAGTGAAATAGTGAAATCAGACTTAGATGATTTCACAAGAGGTCACAGGGCTAAAAGAAAATAAATCCAGAACAATTTACATTTATTGATCATATGAACAATAATTACAGACCCCTTTTAAAACTGTGGGATGAGGAATGTAAAGGACATAAAATACTATAGTAACTTCCTCTAATCTCTACAGCACCTAAGGAAAGTTTACTGACCTCCAGATATTAGCAAGAGTGACTAAATAAATATTTAATTCTTAAGCTAATTTAGGTGTTTGGGTATCTAACTTATTTTGTGAACATTCACTTCATATATGTTCATTAGAAAGTGGAAAAAAGAGTAGAAGAGCATTCATGGAAGTGGGTAGATTTCTATCTTAGTCATTTGGAGGAACAAAGGTTTATTTTGCTCACACTTCAGAAGTTTCAATTCGTGCTTGGCAAGCTCAGATACAGAATCAATACAGTAGAAGGACATGGGTAAGGAAAGTGGCTCATGTCATGGTGTCCAGGAAGACCAGGGCGAGGAGAGGAGCTGGGGAGGGAGCCACATCTTCTCAGCTGATCACATTCCCAGTGACCCACCTCTTCCGCCCAGCAGCTACAGATTCACCAGTGTAGCACCCCATGATCCAATTACTTTCCACATATAAAAATTTAGGGGGAACATTTCAGATCTAAACCATAACTATTTCCCTTTAAGGAAATAAGAGCATTTCTAAAAGATGTGCTTGAATATTTATTAACATGGTATTGTGTGTTTCCTCTTCTAAAGTCAATCAAGTGATCTTGGTTTGTCTTTCAAATACAGCAACTGGAACATCACACTCACGAAGCTTAACTCCTGATGATGATGTTTTTCAACATCTTGCACATACCTATGCTTCAAGAAATCCCAACATGACGAAACCAGATCAGTGTAAAAATACAATGAGCTTTCCCAATGGAGTTACAAACGGGTACTCTTGGTATCCACTCCAAGGTGGGTGCCTCGTCATTGCTTTTATCTTCCCCCTTGCCTTCACCCCAAGGGGCCAACTAGGTTATACTGACCCAAAAGTTGTGGAGAAAAAGGTCTCTAGGTACAACCCAGCCCCCAGTCACATCTCCATCAGCTGATATCAGCATGCAGTGGAGGGGGTCAGCAGATTGGGAGGTACTCGGACATGGTCCTCCCTGCCCACAGCTCTTCCATTCATTCAGGTATTACAGCATTTGCCTGCCAAAAGCCAGAAACTGTGCCAAGAAACATTAACAAGACACAGATCTTATCCTCAGGTTTAATGCAAATAAACAATTGTGAAGCTGGGCATTACAAACCTGTAATCCCATCACTTGGGGGTCCAAGGCAGGAAGATTATTGTAAGTCCATGGCCAGCCTAGACTACAGAGCAAGCTCTTATCTCACACACACAAAGAATTCAAATAGTGACATAATTAGAATAAAAATGGAGATTTAGAAAAGGTACAGTATTCACCTAGGAATATAAAGCCAAAACCCAGCAGAGAGATTGGGGGCCAGGGATTTAGCTCAGGGGCATAAATGCCTGCCTGGCAAGTAGGAGGTTGTGAGTTCAATCCCCAGTACCAAAAACAACAACAACAAAAAAAAAAAAAAAACAGTAGAGAGGAGTGAAGACCTTGGAGAAATGCACTGCTTCAGTCCCAGCTAAAAAGGACAGCTGCTGCTCAGATCCAGCCAGTTACACCATGTAGTAGTGCAGAGTTCATACTGGCAGACCATCTAGCTCACAGAGGAAGCTAGACGCCAAGCTACTTTCCAGGCTAAACTATGTTCCAGGCAGGACACAGCTTTCCATCCTTGGAGAAGGATGGCCAGCTAAGGAGAAGGGTGACATTGTCCCATAGAGAATGTGAAAGGAAGGAAGGAATAATATAATAGGAGCCCATGGGTGTCTGAAAACTCATGGTCTAAGAACTGCAAACTGTTCAAAGGACTCCAGGTGGGAGAGCCATGCAGGGATGGTGGGATGGAAACAAAAAGCATTCCCTTCTCCCAAACAGCAAGCTGCAGTCTGCATGTCTGCACAAAGGCCATTTCCACAGGTGCCTTCCTGGATTGGCATTTGGGACACATAGACTGTCAAGTAATCTTGCATAAACTGGTACTTTTGTGTTTGGCGGCTTGCTGCCAGTGTTCCAGACAATGTAAACAAGTACAGACCACGATCGAAGGCGCACAAATAGCAGGTCCCATTGAACACCCCGACCTCCCAGGCCTCTCACTGCCACCCAGATAAGCCCAGCACTACCTGAGGACTCCAGCTCCCTCTTGAGAGTTAGAGAAGGGCCCCTCCTGCCCGGCGGCAGGGCTCTCCTTCATGTTCCCTCTGTAATTTCCAAGACAAATCCAGATGTGTGGATGCAGTTGCTGTTGGAAATGGTTCCCAAGCTGTGTATCATCAGAAAAAAGCAGGCAAAGCCAGCTGCCTCAAGCAGTTCAGAGCCAAGCGTCCTGGCCACCTGCAAGTGTTGCTGGCCTGGCCTGACTGGCCCTGTCCGGAACTGGGGACACACTTCACACTTGGCATTTTCAACCCCACATATTTTGCTAGGGATCCTTAATGCACACCTGTTTTGCTGTTTAAACTCTTCATAACTCCTAGATAACCAGCTCTGAGAGCACTGTTTTGTTTTCTTCTCTCTCCCTTTTCCTCCTTCTGTCTTTTGATGAACATGAGTTCAGAGAAAAATACAAAACCTACGGAGTAAGTAAAGGAAATAGTAAGGACAGAGAAATTCTTCCTGGCTAGAAGCTGGGCCTGCATACATACTACTTCATATTTAATATCTGGATATAACATTTTGACTATTTTCCTGAAGTTAAACTTTTTCTACTTTACTACTTCCCAATTACTCTGATGGACTTGAATATTTTCTTGGGCAGATACCAAGTGTAACAAATTAAAATTTACTTTCTTCAAAGTTCTTATGTTCCATCAAATCCAAGATGCTACTGATTGTAAAACAAGGTATCATCAGGAAAGAAAAAAAAATGTTTTTAAAGACATGATTTTTTTTCAGGCATAAAATTTAGGATACATACCAATTCAGAAATATCAAAATATCAGGCTGGGTGTGATGCTGCATGCCTGCTACTTGGGAGGCCAAAGCAGGGGAATTGCAAATTAAGGCCAGCCTGGACAACTTAGTGAGATCTTGTCTCAAAAAGAAAAAAAATGAATAAACTGAAAGTTTTGTCCTTTTTTTTCTTCTTTATAAGAGTCTTTTTTTGCCTCTGATTTTTACTCTAACATTTTGGGCATTTAAGATCATGATACACAGTAGATTAATTATTGTTGTTCTTTAATTAATTTGTTATGAAATTTTGTTTTATTAAGAACAAGGCCAGGGATGTGGCACAGTGGTAGAATGCTCCTGGGTTTGATCCTTTTTTGTACCACAAAAATATATTCTAAAATTTTTTTTGTACATTTTATGAAATGATTACAACCCTCTGAAAATAGGGTCTCTAGAGGTAAGGGAGCATAAGCATTGGCAACTTCAGGAGCTACAGGGGACTTTTTTCTTCCTAGGGGCTTGTGGTGTCCTTTCTGTGACCCCCAGAAGCACCTTGGCATAATGAGTAGGAGCACAGGGGCTCAGGAAAGATGCCCGAGTCTCTACCACCAGTGGGTGGGAGTCCCTGGACATGCGCCTTAACATCAGTGTCACCTTTTTTCCTCTGTAAAAGGGTAAAAATTGTTATTGATTAAATGAGTTAATACAAAGCACTTTTAATAGTACCTAGCAATAGTGAACACTAAGTAATTGTTGGACATTATTATTCTCTTAATAACTGATATATTTTGGTTTATATAATTTTTACTTTTTTATTTTTATTTTTTAGTACTAGGAATCAAACTTGTGACCTCATGCTTGCCAGGCAGACACTGTATCACTGAAGTATATCCCCAGTCCAATTTTTATAAATGGTTTATGGCAATATTTTAAATGAAATCTTATTCCAGTTTATATTCATTTAAAATATAATTTAATCATGTCATTCTCAGGAAAATTGATGGAACTGGAGACTTATCATGTTAACTGAAATAAGCCAGACTCAAAGCCAAATACCACATGTTTTCTCTCATATAAAGAATCTAGGAGAGAGAGAGAGAAAGGACATGAAAGGAGAAAGGAGCCTACTAGAGAAGGGGAGAGGGAGAGGGAGAAAAAAGGGAGGGAAATGGGTGAGCTACAATCAAAGTGTGTTATATGCATGTATGAAAATGCTCAAATCAAAGCTATTAGTCTATAACTAGTATATGCTAATTTAAAGTTTTTAAAATCCATTTTGAGACAAAAATAAAATAGAAGAGCTGGGGATATACTCAGTGGCATAAGTGCCTACCTGACAAACACAGGGTCCAGAGTTTGATTCCCAGTACTAGAAAAAAATTAAAAATTAATAAAATAAAATGTAACTTAAGGAATAAATACACTTTATAGTGTAGGATTTCAAAAAAAAAAAAAGGAATCCACCCCCCACCTCTCACTTAATTTTGATGTACAATTGAATTTTAATCCACTCTGATCCAGTTACCCATATGGGAATACTTAGCATTGCCTGTTCATGCCAGGTAATAAAATGTCAGTCCCTGACTTTACATGCCAATATGTCACATTCATCCTTTCCATGTCTATGTCTATGTCTCCTGCAACTGTCTCATTCCATTGTCCCCAGTGCATGTGATACTTGGCTCCACTCCAATTGTAGACCTTAACAAAAATTAAATACGCTTCTTTTTAGGTGGAATGCAAGATTACAACTACATCTGGGCCCAGTGTTTTGAAATTACCCTGGAGTTGTCATGTTGTAAATATCCTCGTGAGGAGAAGCTTCCATATTTTTGGAATGATAACAAAGCCTCGTTAATTGAATATATAAAACAAGTGCACCTAGGTTTGTAAAATTTTTCTTATTAAACCTTTAACATATAACATTTCATAGGATCTTTGGTTTGGACATATGAAAGCCTTTATTAATGTGTTGCAAGTACAGCCTCATCTTAACAACCAGAACATTTAAAAATTCTATCTGAAGCTGAGTGTGGCAGCATATACCTATAATCCCAATACTCAAGAGGCTGAGGCAGGAGTATCATCTCAGAGTTCAAGGCCAGCCTGGATACATGAGACCTAGTCTCAAAAAAAAAAAAAAATCTAAGTATCTTCTGTGTGTGAGAAATGTAGTGCCAAGTTAATACATAAAAAATATGATGCATGTTAACTGAATTAGGGGTATAAAAATCTGGAGTAGCCCTAATTTTACATGTTCAGTGATCTGCAACTCTGCCAAAAGATCAGGAAAATTGGGTGTTACTTTTTTACATCATTTTCCAACTAAAAAAAACCCAAGTTTGCTTGTCACTTGCCATTCAGTATCACAGACCCCCAAGAACACTGGACATCCTGTTTCACAGCTTTTACAGACTAGGGGCAGTGACCTAGCACCATCAGCTTGCATCCCACTCAGCCCTCCCCTCTGGCTTGAGTCTTCCCAGCCTGTCTTATGAAGGCTGCTCAGCCTTTATCACAGAGGCACAAACTCAAGGTGGCAAAAAGTGGTAGCTCTCAGACACATGCATGGGCTCACCCAGAGCATTTGTTGAGACAGACGCCAGGCCCCAACCCAGAGCACCTCATTTAGTAGGCCTTGAATTAATGTCTGCCTGGGTGGTGCTGCTGCTGGCCCAGGGTCTACAATTAGAAAACCAGGGCACTAGAGAAACATTCTCTTTATGATGCTGGAATCCTGAACAGTTCAAGTTTCTTAGGTAGGCAGAATTTCTTTGGGCACAACATTGAAGGCTCTCCTGTATGCCAAAGTTGGCTATCTTTCTCCGCATTGGGACTTGCCATAGTAGTTATCTACCACACTGGTCCAAGTGGAGAGCGTGTAGATTTTTGGTACGTGAACCTACTCAAATTTCTTGCACACTACACACCAACACTTTTCATCTGTTACAAGTAGATGGGGAAGGAAAGGGAAGGGAGGATGGGACAGAGAGCAAAGAACAAGGATAATTAGGACCTCCCTTGGCCTCAGATCCCTATAGATTCTCTACCCTTATTCTTACCCATGTCCCCAACCTCTATCCCAAAACCTAAACAGAAATACAGAGATTATTGGTGAGCTCATAGGTTTGCATCCAACTGACTGGGTTTTTCATGGATAGATTGATTCCCTATGGAAGGGATCTTAATAGGAGCTTTGAATATAGTATTGGATATTTCCCCATCCTTGTTTTGTCATCAGACTTTGTTTTGGGTCCCCTCTAGCATCTGGCATTCCATTTTCCTCATGCTTTTCCTCACGTAGCATGTATTAACCGTTTTTTTAGTATTTCTATCCACATTGATCTTTAGTGCATTACTCTGCTTATCCTTTCCTGAAATTCATCCTTCATCAGTATCAACATGGGAATGCAACTGAACACAAAATATACTCTGTGTAACTATACTATTTTCAGAATTTCAATCTAGTTGTAAAGGTTATTTGCTGGGCTCTGAATGAAAGCGGGTTGTGAAGAGTCATGTTGATAAAATATTATCAGTGAAGGAGTTTGTACACTGGTAAATAATATACTCACTGCAGCAACGATTTTTATTATTATTAATTCAAAGGGTTTACAAGTCCATTTACACAGCATTATATGAAGACGATTCATCAGCTAGTATATACCAATCCTGCCCCCTTGTGGTTTAAGGAAGGCATTGCTTCTAGTCTAAATACTGATGAAATATGGTTATCATCACTTACTAAAAAAAAAAAAAAAAAAAAAAAAAACCTCTCCTTCTGCTGCCAAACAAGGAACCAAAATGTTGTAGATTATGGCAGCAGATGAACCCTTCTTTTATATTGCTCTGGTTTAAGGAAGTTACTGATATGTGTCCAGCTATATTTTACTACTTGCTAGGATGCTCCTGATGTCTCTAGGTCACTGAACTACCTTCTGCTTTTTTTTCCCACTGTGGGGGATCAAACCAAGGCCTTGAACATGTAAGGGTCTTCTGGTGTACAAGAAGTCTGACCATGAAGACAGGAGCCTGGGTAGGTCTCGGGCTGTTTTGTCATCTGGCCTGTTTGCAACATTGAACAGGCACTGGTCTGGACCTCAGCTTGGTCAACAAAGTGGGATGAATAGTATCAGTTAAATAGTATCAGTCCTACTTCACCGCAATCTTTTCTGAGGCCCCAAGGAGTTATGCTTTCAATTAGAAGTCACTGCATATCTCTATCTAAAGTCTGTGGTATTGTGTCACACTTATAAGATTTACTAGGCATGTGTTAGAATAAGGGTGTCTGTAGACATCAGAGCTAGGCCTACAATGTCTTGTGTGTCACCCTCTGAAGACAAAAAAGGTAAACAAGATAGTATTATCTGCTGCTGTCCTGTCTCCCGTGGACTCTTCAAGGCAGATCCAGTGGTCTAGTGAATGGCTCACACCTCCCACATACTGAAGCAACCTGGCCCAAGAAAATGGTACAGACTAGGTTCCTGAGGCCTGTGAAACAGGATGTGGATCTCATACCAGATCCAAAATAAGAGGAACTATGGTGCCAGGGGTCAAACAAAGGCATGGACATGAGCAAGCAGTCTCCCAAGTACTGTCTTATTGTTTACTTGCAGCCAACAGTTCTTGCCCGGAGGGGACTCCTCATTCACAAAGCTACTACACTTTAAAGAGCTTACCCTTTCTCAGCACATCTCCAGATGTGGCCAGACTTTCAGGTTATATGTCTGTTCCTTTATTATGTGAACTTTTTCAAAATATTTTTTGTTCCCCTAATAACAGCTTTTTCAGAGCTATTGGTCTTTTTCAACATACTAAGTAATAGGAATAAATATAAGTGGAACATTGAGGAGAAAAAAGGGCAAAAGAAGGACAGGTTATGGGAAAATAGAGGTTTACACAGTTGACCTGTATTGAGAAAGTAAGAAGGAAATACAGCATTTAATAATTTGTTATTGGGGAGAAGGGTGAAGATTAAATAACTGAACAGAAAGAAAAGTAAAAGGTAACTTTGGTCAGAAGTTTGCTTAATGATTAAGCCAAAGATTTTGTTGCTGTCAAAACCTTCGTTTTTGTTTTTGTTTTTTTTTCTGGAGAAAACAATTTAATGTGCCTCATTTTCTGGCTCCTAATTATTGGTTGTGTGTAACTATTTGGGGATAGTTCAAGGGTATCTTATCATTGTGGCTTCTCACTTATGTCATAAAGCTTAGACAGCTTCACCTTCAGACAGCCTGATTTGTTATTGGAGTGAATAAACTGGATTGAGAAATTTAGGATTTAAAATGGGAAGCATGGTAGGGTGTAGCTCATTGGTACAGCAGTTGCCTAGAATCTGTAAGGCCCTGGATTTGGTCTCCAGTATCACAAAAAACATGTCTAAAATGTTTCACTCATGAAACTCTGAAAGGGAAAGGGAGGTGATCAATTCAGCATGGGCTGTTATTGCGGGTTTATATCTAGGTTGTGCACCCCAACCTTTTCCTTGGTTTCCTTCAGATGGGCAGTTTCTAGGGTCCCGGGCACTTCCCCTGTTGTCTACCCATTTACAGTATAGGGGGATGGATCAGGCACCTGGGTTTCTCCTAGCCAGGCTTCTGGGGAGGTGGTAGGGTGCAGGGCAAGCTTCTCCAGGCACACATGGCTTCTCCAAGGCATGGCTGGCTAGTTCTCCTGGCCCACACTAGCTACAGGTCCCTGAAGGTGATGGCGGCCAGCAGGCTTGTAGTGGTGGGGCTGGCTGCTGCTTACTCTTCTTAACTATAAAATGTTTTTATTGTTGTAATATGGGGGGATGTTGTTGGGGATTAAATCCAAGAGCTAATGCATTCTAGGGAACCACTCTACCACTGAGATGCAACCCCAGTCCTGTAAAATTGTGATAACAACATTGTCTACCTTATAGTTAATGTGACAATTCAATGAGAAAATGCACATCAAACACTTAGCAACAAGTCTAATTAAATGCTCAATAAGTGTTAGTTGCTATTATTAGTAATAATGTGACCCCCATCAAGGAATTTCATACTTCAGACAACCTTGTATTTATAAGTTTTCTTCCCAGAGTTTTCTTGATCATAATATAAAACTATTGAGTCCCTTATGTAAATAAATATCTTGTAAACATTGACATTGTTTTTTACTTTTTAAGAGAATAAAACCAAACAAAATAAAACAGAATAAAGCCAATCAAAACAAAACAGTGAAAGTAATACAGGACTTCAAAACAAGATAATAGGAAATCAACAATGGCTACCATCATATATCTAGTTATCTTCAAAATATCTGCCCATGCCATTGGATTCAATAAAATCAAACCAAATAGAATAAAACCAATCAAAACAAAGTAATGAAAATGATACAGGACTTTAAAACAAGATAATAGGGAACTAATAAAGGCTACCAACTTCTGTTTTTAGATGTTTTCTCCCCTTTCACTTTCACAATATCTATTGTACATTTTGGATCCCACTAACTCCTTCAGTTTTTACACCAAGGAGACAACATGATGTTCACCTATGTGAGTCCAAACCATTTCACCATAGAGAGTGATCATAAGTTGTGTCCATTTACCTACAAGAGCCTTGTAATTATCCTTCTCTATAGATAAGTAGCTTTCCATTGTATAAAAATGCTGTATCTTTCTTATCCATTCTGTGGTTGATGGGCAAGCTACCCCTGCTTTTTTCTGGTTCCCTGTTGCATAGAGCATTGTTTTTTCTCCTTTGACTTTCAGTCTATGAATTTCCTTCCGAGTTAATGTGTTTCTTGTATACCATATATTCGTGGATCTTATTTCTTGATCCAGTCCACTTGTGTCTCTTTCATTGGTGAATTGAGGCCATCTGCATTGATGGTTATGGCCAACATGTGCTGGTTCATCTCTTCCATGCTTTTTTCCTTCTATTGGCTTCCTACTTTTCCCCTCCATTCAATTGTCTGCCCCACTTGGTGATCCCACTCTGCTGCTATTTCTGAATCTGTGGTCATATTTATCTCTCTCTAGAATATACTTCATTACTCTTTGTAGGGTTGGTTTGTTGGTCATGAATTCCTTCAGTTGTTCTTTGTCATGGAAGTATCCTATTTCTCCATAACTTTGAAAGACAGTTTTGCAAAGTATATCAATCTAGGTTGGAAGTTGTTTTCTTTCAGGACTTGAAATACTTCACTCCAGGTCTTCTTGAGTTGAAAGTCTGTGTTGAGATGTCTGTAATTCTGATAGATTTTCCTTTATAGGTGATCTGTTTCTCTTCTCTATACATTCTGTTCTTATGCTGAATTTCTGAGATCTTGATTACCATATGTCTGAGTGTAAATTTATTTTGGTTATGGCTAGTTGGAGTGCTATATGTCTCACTTCTCTGTATGTCAGGTCCTTTTCCCATGCTTGGGAAGTTCTCTGCTATTAATTCTGCAAATAGTCTCTTTATGTCATTTGTGTTGACTTCTGCTTTTTTGCTGACACCTATCACTCTTAAATTATTTTTGTGTCATCTTGTAGTCATTGAATTATTTCTTGGTTCCTTGTTATTCTTAAGAGAACTTTCCTTTCATGATCACTAGCCGCCATCCTGACTTTAAGGTCTGAAAGTCTATCTCCAGTTTCAAGCAGTTTTTTGCCAGCTTTCAGTGGAGATTTTAATTTCCTGGATATCTCTTTGAGTCTCTTTTATGCATTCCAATTCTTCTCTAAATTGTTCATTCAAGGTTTCCCTCATTCTCATTCCTTTTTTAAAACTTTTTAAAAATACACTCAGCAACCCTTTTATTATGTTTATCGTTTGTTCTTTTATCTGAGATATTATTTCTGATCTGATTTCTTTTTTGTTTGTTTTTTGGTACTGGGGATCAAACTCACGACCTCATGCTTGTCAGGCAGGCACTTAAGCCACTGAGATAAATCTCTGGCCCCTGATCTGATTTCTTTTAAGCCTCATGATGTAGTTTCTTTACTTCAGTTGCCATCATCCCAGAAATTTCAGGTATGCAACTTCCACTTTATTCCATGTCCATATCTCCTGGACTAGTTCTATTTGGGCTGGAGGCCAGAGATTGCCTTTTGCTCCTTCATCTTGACGTTTTCCTTGGTTTCCTTCAGATGAGCAGTTTCTAGGGTCCCAGGCACTTCCCCTGTTGGCTACCCATTTACAGTGTAGAGGGATGGATCAGGCACCTGGGTTTCTCCTAGCCAGGCTTCTGGGGAGGTGGTAGGGTGCAGGGCAAGCTTCTCCAGGCACACATGGCTTCTCCAAGGCATGGCTGGCTAGTTCTCCTGGCCCACACTGGCTACAGGTCCCTGAAGGTGACGGCGGCCAGCAGGCTTGTAATGGTGGGGCTGGCTGCTGCTTCTTCTGGTCCACGTTGATTACCCAAGAGAGTTTACCTATGGCTGGCATGTGTGTGGGGGATGGACCGGCTTCTTCTCCACACCCATGTTGGTTACCTGTGGGAGAGTCCTAATGACAGCCAGCCCATTGACATTGTTTTTGTTTAGGATTAC
This sequence comes from Hydrochoerus hydrochaeris, assembly GCA_004027455.1. Classification (NCBI taxonomy): domain Eukaryota; kingdom Metazoa; phylum Chordata; class Mammalia; order Rodentia; family Hydrochaeridae; genus Hydrochoerus; species Hydrochoerus hydrochaeris. The sequence goes on along the minus strand of PVLA01012421.1, from coordinate 30,159 downwards.
AGAATCCACTAATAGAATGTTGCAGTACACTTTGGTGACTGAATAAACAACTTGGAAATTATAGAATTGGATCTTATGTTGTCATCTCTGTTCTCTTATTTTGATATGTTATAAATGGAATATTCAAAAACCAACAAATATGAGCCATCAAATTAGTAGCTTTACCAATTTACAGTCAACAAAAATACTCTGTTCTCTAACACTTTCTAACTTAAAATAGCTAATAAAAATGGGCTATACTATTGGGCATGGTGGCACATGCCTATAACCCCAGCCTTCAGGAGGCTGAGGCAAGATCACTGTGAGTTTGAGGCCAGCCTGGACTACATAATGAGATCTTGGTGGGGGGGGGCATGATTTTCTAAAACAATGACAGGAATTTTTCATGTGCCACAAAATGGGGGGGGGTTGTTTGGGTTTTTTTGTTTGTTTGTTTTTTTGTTTTTATTTTTGTACCAGGAATCAAACTCATGACTTCATGCTTATCAGGCAAGTGCTGTGCTGTTAAGCTATATCCCTGGCCCCACTAAATGTACCTTTTACACTCAATTTCCTTTCTGTGTTACAGGTATAAAGGGTCAAGTTTTTGATCAGAATAAAAATCCATTACCCAATGTAATTGTGGAAGTCCAAGACAGGAAACATATCTGCCCATTTAGAACCAACAAACATGGAGAATATTATCTACTTCTCTTGCCTGGAACCTATGAAGTAAATGTAAGTATGAATTCCAATTTGTTATTTAAAATATTATTGTACTTATTGTACTCAGCCAAGAAAAACCTAAAGTCAAAAATATCCAAAAGGAGACATACTGAGGCAAAAGGAAAGAATGTCAGAATTGCAATTGGTAACAGAGTAAAATGAGCAGGAATATGACAGCAACAAAACAGAAAAAGAAAAACACTAAACAAAAAAATACATTTTTTTTCCACTGGAAATCAATTTTAATATAAACTAAATCTTATTTTTGTGATAGCTTTCATAGTGAAAAATCCAAATTTATCGAGAATAGGGTGTGCTAAGATGGCTGAACAGAGGTACCTTGCTTATGACTCTGTCACAGAAAAGAATCGAGGCAGCAAAGGAAAGCCTGTGTTTTAAGGAAAGGGATGGGGACTCTGAAAATTAGTAAAGGAGTGATGGGAACCCAAAATAGCATGGAAAGTTGAAAACAACAAAGCAATCTGCAACTTCTTCAGCCCTGGCTCCCAGTCAAGAAAGGGAGGTAATGGGACCAACAGCGCATAAGCTAATCAGGAAAGTGCCAACAACAGACTGGCAGTCCTAACTGTTGGAAAATTCTAGTCTTTACAAGCTTTAAATCTAGTTTGGGGAACTGGGTGGTGTAAAAGGGACTCTTCTGTCCAAAGAAGACAGACTTTGAACCTTTTACAAACTCTAAAACTCACCTACCATAACAGCCACTCCTACGTGCCTTCTAGGTTTAGAGGTCAGTGGCCAAACCCTTGACAATGTCAGAAGCCTTGTGCTGGTGCACATTTCACTGGGCAGGAGACTGCACCCCAGAGTCCTGCAGCTTCAGGATCAATTGCTGCCCTGCCAAAGTTAAAAAGGTAACTAGGCTTAGAGGACAGCCAAAATTTTGACGGTAGCCCCCCATGGTCAATACAGACCCAGGACAAGAGGGAACCTTTTTTATAAAATCCTAAATTTTGGTGAGTCCCCTCAGTCTCCTAAACAGGGAGATTTTTGGACCCCAGAGAACAAAAGTCAACCAATATATAGTGTACTAAAAAGAAGGGTCAAAAACAACAACAAACAGTCTTCTAGGCGTCCACCGGAAGCTGCATGGTCAAGTGAGGCCATGACCCATCATGGCAGCAAACACTGACAGAGGAGCTGTGAGGATCTACGTTCCAAAAGTAATGTTCCAAAAGTAATGCCTGAGGAGCCTTGATTGACCTTGATAGATAATAAGAGGTTACTTTTTATTGACACTTAACTTGGTGTTGGACATCCAACAAAAAAAAGTGTAACCAAAGACATATTAAAAGTAATAATAATATCGACTAAACATCAAAAAAGGGCTTAGTCACTGACCCCTGCTGACAGTTTCTGATTTCCCCTATAAGCAGGTCTAGGAGCCAACTGGTTACAACTGTGATTCCGATCCCTTAAAAACAGTACCTGGATGTGACTTCTTCCCCAATCTACTTTTCCATTACAGGGCTTATGCTTTAAAGTTTATTATTTTTGCTTTATGCAACAGCAAATAATGTTAGAGCATACAGTCCCAAGATTTGGAATAATAAAAACATAGACTCAGAGAATGAGAGCCACTTCATGGCTCAAGCAGGTAAACGACTCTCTGGGGAGCTGGATATAAACTGGGAATACCTCACCCCTTGGCACCCACCTTCCTCGGGTCAAAAACAAAGGGGGAATCAAACTTAAAACTCACCTAACCAAACTCAGTTACCATGGATTAAATGTCTTCCCATTGTTTTGCTTAGAATTAGAGCAGCTCCCAAAAAAGACACTGGGTTATCTCTATATAAATGCTGTATGGGGACCAAGGATTTAGCTAAGTGGCGTAAGTGCCTGCCTGGCAAGCACAATGTCATGAGTTTGATCCCCGATACCAAAAAAAAAAAAAAAAAGAAAAAGCTATATGGGCTTCCCTACCTTGGTAGGCCTTCAGACTCATCCACCTTTAAAATCAAAGATCAGTTCCTAAAAAATTATGTGCTTGGCTTGTCTGCTACCTTTCATTCCCTCAGACAAAAAGAACTTGTAGCTCAAACCCCAACACTCCACTTTCTCATCTATCCGCACCAGCCTGATGACTATGTGTTGATCAAATCATAAAAAGAGGACAAACTCGGGGCCAGGGACTTAAGCTCCGTGGCATAAGCACCTGCCTGGCAAGTGTGAGATCACAAGTTTGATCCCTGGTACAAAAAAAAAAAACCAAGAGGGCAAACTCAGACCAGCCTCAGAGGACTCCCTTCATCACACTCCTGACTACTAAAACTACAGTCCTAATGGCCAAACAGAGATGGGCTCGCCACACTCAGCTAACATGTTCAGGATAAAGGAACACAACAAAAAGAACTTTCCATTCACAGAGTTTGAAGAAAAGAATGAGGTTGTCTAAAGGGGAGGAAACTGTGAGAAACTCCAGCCTTGTCTTTTCTATCAAAAATGTGAATCAGAGAGTGCCTCCATCTTGAACTCAATTTCACTGTAGGCTGCCCTCCCCCTTTTTTGAACACTGAGTTATGGAAAATGTTTGTTCAGTTTGGATGCTGGGCTCCAAGAACAGAGCTGACATCCAAAGATAACTTATCAATAGCCAGGGACTTTTTATCAACCATACCACCACTCTTCCTCCCCCTTAGGAAGCCTCTCCACTACCCTTCAGGTCTACCCCTTGTGCCACTTAAACTAGCCAATCAGGATAGATTGTGAACCTGCAACCCAGCCAATGGGTTAAAAGGTCAGCTGTTTCTCATGCATTAGGGATAAAAAGAGCCTCTTGCAACCTCTCCTATACCTGCTACCTCATGCTAGAATTTCTGGCAGGGAAGTAAAACAAGAAAAAAAAAAAGAGAGAGAAATTCTCCAAAGAAATAGAAATAAAAAAGCAACCATCAGAAATCTTGGAACTAAGAATTTCAACCAATGAAATGAAAAATGCAGAAGAAGGAATTTCTGAACTTGAGGACAGTCATTTTGAATTAACTCAGTCAGAAAGAATTAAAAAAGAAGGAAGAAACCTATGAGATGTATGGGCCACCGTTAAGTAAACAAATATCTGCATTAGAGGAATTCCAGAAGTTGAAGAAAAAGGAAAAGACACTAAAAACGTGTTACACAAAATAATAGTTGAAAAATTCCCAAATCCTCAAAGACATATGGACATATAAATATAAGCAGATCAAAGCAACTCAACTAGATTCAACAAAATCAAACCTTTGTCAAGACATAGTCAAAATGTCAAATATATAAAACAAAGAAAGAATTGTAAACACAGCAAAAGAAAAGCATCAAATCACATTAAAAGGAATATTCAGTAGACTTAGAGCCAATTTCTGACCAGAATCCTTACAAGCCAGAAGAGAATAGAATATATTTAAAATATTGGGGAAAAAAAAAGGGAAAAAAACCCTGCTAACTATGAATACTATATCCAGAAAAATTATCCTTGAAATGTGAAAGAAAAATAAAATCTTTTCCAGATAATTAAAACTTGAGAGAATGCATTACCACCAGATCAGCCCAACAAGAAATACTTAATCCTACACTAAAAAGGATGACAACTACCATAATGAAAACACATTAATATACCAAATTCCTGGAAAAACAGAAATGGAAATGAGAAAAAGAATCAAATTTTAACATAACAGAAAACTACTAAATCACAAAAATAGAGATTGAAAGAAAAATACACAAAACAAGCAGAATACAGTTAATAAAATGACAGGAGAAAGTTTATATATCTTAATAATAACCTTGAATGTAAATGGATTAAACTCATCAATCAAAAGAGAGTGGCCAAAAAGATTTAAAAAAAAAAAAAAAGATTCACTATATTCTGCCTACATGAAACTCACTTCACTGATAAAGGAACACAGAAACTGTGAAGGGTTTGAAAAAAATGTATCAGGCCAGGGATTTAGCTCAGTGGCATAAGCATCTGCCTTGCAAACGTGTGATCCTGAGTTCGATCTCCGGTACCACAAAAAAAAAAAAAAAAAGATGTATCACACAAATGGAAACCAAAAGCAAGAAGAAATAGCTATACTAAGATAAAGCAAGGTTTAAATTAAAAACTGTAAAAAGAGACAAATAATATCATTGTATGTTGATATGAGGATAAATTCCAAAAAAAGATATAACAATTCTAAATATATATGCACCCACCATGGGACTACCCAAACACATAAAGCAAACACTAGATCTGAAGGGAGAAATTGACTCTTAATAAAGTAACAGTGAGGGGCTTCAATATCCTATTTTACCCAAATCAGACATAAAATCAATAAAGAAATATGTGTTATACCATAATATATAGCAAACAGACCTAACATTTTATTCAACAGCAGCAAAATGCCCATTCTTTTCATCAGAATGTGGACCATTTCTACATGATAGATCATGTTAGGCCACAAATCAATCTCAGGAATTTTTTTTTAAGTCTCAGTAATTTTTTTAAAAATGAAATCCTACATATATCTTGTAAGATCACAACAGTTTAAAACTTCAAATCAACTAGAAAATGCAAAGAATACAAACACACGGGAATTTGATAACATGCTCCTAAATAACCAATGAGTAACTGAAAAGTTAAAAAGGAAAATTAAAAATTAAATTGATAATTAAAAATTAAATTGATAATTGATAAACTGAAAATGATAACAAGATACAAAAATCTGTGGGATACAGCAAAAAGCAGTATGGAGAAGGAAGTTAATGGCAATAAAGGCACACATTTAAAATGAAATTGATCTCAAAAATATACCTCAAAGACAGGTAGTATAAACTAAATTTCAAAACTAGTAGAAGAAAGAAATCAAGATCAGAGCATAAATAAATAAAATCTAGGGCTAGGAATGTTGCCTAGCAAATACAAGGCCTAGATTTGATCCTAACTTTGAAACATACTATAAAGCTATAGTAATTAAAACAGCATGATACTGACATTAAAAACAGACATATAGACCAATGGAACAGAATAGTGAACTCAGAAATTAATCCATGTTCATACAGCCAACCGATTTTTGACAGAAGCACCAAGAACATACAGTGGAGAGAAAAAGAATCTCTTCAATAAATGGATATGAATATACAGAAAAATGAAACTGTATCCTTTCCTCCCATCATACCCAAATATTAACTCATAATGGGTCAAAGATCTAAATATTAAACCTGAAATTATGAAATTACTACAAGAAAATATAGGAGAAACACTTCAAGATTGTGATGTGATAATGAATTTGTAGATGGAGCTTTAAAAGCAAGGTAACAAAAGTTAAATTTAGAGAAATAGGATATCAAATTAAGCAGCTTTTGTACCACAAAGGAAATCATCAAAGTCAATGTACAGAATGGAAGAAAATATATGCAAGCTATTCATCTGAAAGGGATTGATATACAGAATATGTATGGAACTAAAAAGGCTGAACACACATACAGCCAGTTTAAAAATGTGCTAAGACAGGCATGTTAGCACGTGCCTAATTCCAGCACTTGGGAAACTGAAACACGGTGAAATCACAATGAGTTAAAGGTCAGCCTGAACTATACAGCAAGACCTTGTCTCTAAAAAAATTAAAATATGATAAAGAACCAAACAACCATTTCTCAGAAGACAACATATAAACAGCCAACAAGTGCAGGAAGCTCCTGAAGCTGGAAACTGACCACATGTGCAAGGCTGGGGCATGGCCATACTCCCCCAAAAAAGAGCACCTGGGGCAAGCCACATTAAAAAAGTGCTTCAGCCCAAAAAACACCTAGCCCCAAGACAATCCAAACAGTGGGTTGCTAGGACAACAGGGTGTGATGTGGCATTAAGTTGCTAAATGTATAAATAAACACCCCTGCAATAAGGGAGCAGTTCCTTTCCTCCTATCTGGAGAGTAAGTGCTCCATCTGACCCCAGCTTTGTCCCTTCTTTATTTTCTCATCCTCCTTACAGTCCTTCACCCAAGGAACCTCAAGGGGCACATGGGTCAGGGCAAACAAGTACATGAAAAACAATGCTCAATCTCACTAATCATCAGAGAAATGCAAATCAAAACCACAATGAGATATCATCTCACCCCAGGTAAAAGAGCCATTATTAAAAAGACTAAACATTACAAATGCTGGTAAGGATTCAGAGAAAAGGAAACTATTATACACTATTGGTGGGAATGTAATAGTACAGCCATTATGGAAGACAGTATGGAGATTCCTTAAAACACTAAAAATAAAACTACCAGATGAAATCTAGGAATTCCACTACCGTACATATACCCAAGAAAATGAAGCTGTCATACAAAAAAGATGTTTGTATCCCTTTATTTATTGTTGCACTATTCACAATAGCTGAAATATAGAATCAACTCAGCTATCCTTCACTAAATGACTGATAAAAAAATGTGGTATATACACATAATGGAATATTATTTGTTCATAAACAAGAATAAAATCCTGCTATTTGAAGTAACATAGTGGAACCAGAGGTCATTATGTTAACTGAATTAAGTCAGACACAGAAAGGTTCTCACATCTTGTAGAAAAATGTAATGGCATAGTGGTCACTAGAAACCAGAAGGGGCAGGGGGCTGGTGACTGGAAAGAAATTCAATAAGTGGTACCAAAATAGAGAAGAAAAATCTTTTCTAGTTCTTCATTAGGACAATAGGGTATCTATAGATTAGAACAATCTGTGGTTTATCTCAAATGACTAGAGAAGGAGAGTGCAAAGTCCTTAGCAAATGAAAATTAATTTGAAGAGACAAAAATGTTTATTACCCTGATCTGGTTAGTATACACTGCATACATGTACTGTATACAATGTGTGCCATAAATATGTACAAATGTTTTAGTTTAAAAAAAAAATAGCAGAAGTACTTCCAAGCTTCATAGACTACCATTTAACACCCATTCCATCAAATTTCTGCCATTAAGAAAAGATTGGGGGCTGGAGGTGTTGGTCAGCAATAGCATTCTTGCCTAGTATGCACAAAGCCTTCCATTCAATCCCCAGTACCAGAGGGTGGAAGGGAAGCGTTGAGACAAATCCCTTAGAATTCATGATAAATGAAATATGATCTATAAATTTTACCATGAACAAACAGTACACACACTTTGCAATCCTATCACCAATTATGTAAGCAAAATTTCAGTTTTTAATTCTATTAAGATGCACGTTTCTGCGTCATTTCTTCCTAGAAAAAGAGACATAAGCCTGAGCAGGTTTATGTGAATGAAGTCAGTAAGTACCTCACATAGTTGTTATTCATCTTTGATGTAATTCTTTAAGAAATTCAGGATTCTTCAGTTTTGTTTTTCATTTCTGGGTTTCTGTATTTGTTTTGGTATGGAGTCATTTTTCACAGAACTGCTTCTGGGGAAAGGCAGTCATCTCTCCAACAGGTATTGCTCGAAGACAAGACTGGAGTAAATTTCTGAAGCTGAAACAAATGGCTAAAATACTAATTAGTAATTATGTAAATATTACTCCCCATTCCTTTCCCTCTCCATCATCTATAATAAAAGCATTTTTTTTTATCAGTACTGAGGATTGAATTCACGACCACATGCTTGCAAGGCAGGCGCTTATACTGCTAATTCCCCAGCCCAATAAAAGCATTTTTCAATGGAGATCACTTTTCCTAGCACTCATTTTTCCTGGTCATTTCTTCTACCAAAAAAACAAACCTGGACAAAGATTCATACTCATATGAACTAAACCAGGCAAAATCAAATCTTTTTAAAGCAATAGATTTGTACCTTCAGGTCAGCTGCAAGGAAAAAGACAATAAATTTGGAAAAGAAATCTACTTTTTAAATACTTGATATCCAATAAAGATATTAATTATAAGCTTTAATAAAGAAAAACAACTCTTGGGTTCAGGGAGATACCTCAGTAGCACAGCACCTGCCTGGCAAGTGCAAGGTCCTGAGTTTAATTCATGGTACCAAAAAAAAAAAAAAAAAGAAAAGAAAAATAACTCTTCACTTTTATGATCCATGAAAATGATAGTGGTAACCAGGTGTAGTGATGTACAGCTGTAATCCCAACACTCATAAGGCTGAGGCAAGAGGACTATCATGAGTTCAAGGCCAGCCTGGGCTACATAGTGAGTTCAAGGCAGACCTAAACTACATAGCAAGACCCTGTCTCAAAAGGGGGGGAGGGGCTGGGTATATAGCTCAGTGGCATAAGCACCTGCTTGGTAAGCACAAAGTTGTGAGTTCAATTCCTGGTACCAAAAACAAAACAAACAAAATACAGAAAAGGGGGAAAAAGGAAAGGAAAAAGAGAAAAATGATGGTGGCAGAATCAGTCTATTGCTTTCTTCTTGCTCCTGACTTAACATTAGCAGATCAGGTACCTGTTTCTATCTTTATTTCATTTTGTGATTCTTGGTAATAGCATTAGCAACTGTCAACAGGCACTGGATAACATGCCCCAGAGGCCTGGCAGATTGTTACATGTCTTGCACAAAGGCTACATTTTAGTGGTGGGTCCCAGTGTTTTCAGTGTTGGCACCAGGAAACATCTGTGATCACTCATACAATCGTTTCTTGTTTCTTCTCAGGTTACAGTCCCAGGACATGAGCCGTACCTCACAAAGGTGGTTATTCCAGAGAAATCCCAGCACTTCAGTGCTCTTAAAAAGAATTTTGTACTTCCATTTCAAGGGCAGCTGGATTCTCTTCTAGTATCAAATTCAACATGCCCAATGATTCCTCTATACAAAATGTCACCAAGCCACTCAGTTGCAACAAAGCCTAGTTTGTTCTTATTTTTACTGACTCTTTTGCACATACTTTTCAAATAAATTGTGAAACTCAACTCTCATCACCACTTGGAATCAGGGATTACTCACTCCAGGTTACTGCAACTCTAGCACCCACCTGTGGGACCTCGATTGGAGAAGGAGAGTGGATGTTTCTAAATCCTGCAATAAGCAATATGTGCTGGTAATGAAAGGAATTGATCAGTCTTGATGATGAATGGAATATAGCTACCTATCAAGCACTGCCTATTTACACTTAAATTAATCCTGAAGTAGTCCTAGAAATTTGTAAGAAGTTAAACCTGAAAAGCAAAAGAGAAGTTCCTGCAAGAAAAAAAGAAAGTAAGGAGTTAAATCAGTCCTGGTGATGTTTGCCTATAATGCCAGCTACTTGGAAGACCAAAACAGGAGGACCACAAATTTAAGTCCAACCTGGGCAACTTAGCAAGACCCTGTCTCAAAATTAAAAAAAAAAAAAAAATTGAAGACTCTAGCCTCCTGGATTCAATCCCCAGTACTCCCTCAAAAAAGCTAATTTTGTGTACAAAGACCCAAATGAGTATAAGTAACAAAGATGAACATTTATTAATCATCTACTACGTATAAAACCTTGCCATGAGTGCTATCTGCAAAGAAATAGTGCTGTATATAGTTTTCCAGAAAGAAACAACTGATCATAGGACTTAAAAATAGTTTTATCAATGTTATAAGAAAATATAAAACAGGCAAACAGGTCTCAGTTGTCCAAGAAAATATGGCTCTGATGGGCCAATAAGGTTTTGTCAGCACCAACAGTTAATTAGGGAAGTTCTAAGTCCTTGCTTTACTGCAGTTGGATGCTACTATCCTATATGATGACCCCACAGCCTATTAGAAAACAACTCTAGCTTCTTGCCTGAGCCTCAGATTCATGTCCCACTGCCCCACTAAATATACCTACCTGGGTGTGACCCGTAAGTACTTTACACTCATCACATTGCAAATAAGCTTGATTTTCCCTCAAGAGGGCTGCTTTTAGTGTTGTATTCTCAGTTATTGAACCACCATGCTAGAAATCTGAGAACATCCTCAATACTTCCTTTCTTCTTGATCACATGTTCAATCATTGAAGATTAATTATAAATATCAATTCTACCCTGTCCTCTCCATGACAATTAGCGCTGCAATTTAGGCCCTCTGATTTCACCAGCGCCACAACAGTTTAACTGTTCTCTTGCTCATAGCTATCTTCATCCACCATACAGCCGTGGGAGCTAATTAAAAGGCAACAACCAATTGTTTCTATTTCCCGTTACCTAAACAGAAGACATGCTTTTTATGTTTCCAGTATCTGGAATGCCATTCTGACTCACTACACTTTTTTGTTCACCTTTAGGTTAAAACTCCAAGTATCAACTCTAGCAAGAAGCCTTTACCAACCATCATCCCATTTAATCCTATTCCACTTCCTCCCAGTCATCTGGGCTTCAAAGCCCTTTCTCTTTTCTCCTCGGGATAAACTGGTTCTCTCTCTTGGTGGATTTACAACACTGTAATAAAACTGCCTACTTCATGTGTGCCTCTCCAGGAAGTATGACCTCTTGGAGGCCAGGATCTACTTCTTTGAAAAATTCATTTTTATGTCCTCAGTCTAACACAAAGCTAGGGTTCAGAGGACAACCTGCTACTCCTAAACCCTTTCAGAAACTGTAGGGCTTTGAGTCTTTTTATGAAAGCAGGTCTTAATGTTTTGGCAATCTGCTAGTCACTGGTATCCCTGACAGAAGTTATGTTTCCATATATGAAGAAAAGTTCCAAATGCTGTGCTTTTACTTCCATTTGTCATAAGGTTTGTAATAGTGTTACCCAGAAATACATGCTGTCTTTTTTATCAGGAAAAGAACTATTTTACCATCAGTACTCATTTGAAGCAACCATTCTCTACTGTGAAAGTTAGCCAATCTAAAAGATTGTGTGTAAGAATGAAGAGGGGAAGGACCAAACAATGGCAGTTCTGGTAGGCAGATCCCTAAGTGCTGTACATCATTATGAAAAGTAAGTTGGCTTGGTTCTTATTTTGAGTTGTATCTGAAAAAGAAACCACACTGATCTTGGCACATTCTAACAGCTTGAGAACCCACAATGGACAGAGAAGATATACTGGTTTTTAGGTATCATGTCTGTGCCAAACTTATTCTACATGCACAAATCATACATGTTGTTATCAATAGTATTTGTAGTTTTTACTTATAAAATCTGACATATTAAATATGGAAGTGTGTAAGACTAAACTTGATTTGCCATCAAGCCTTAAACCTGTGATGGCCAACCTTTAGAGCTTTCAGTGATAACAAACAGCATGCTGTGGAACACATGCTATAGGTCCATCAGCACTGCCCTGAACAATTTTTCTATTGGGCATTCGGGGTTCTAACTTTTCTAAGCCAACAATTTTTTTTTTTTTTTTGGTACCAGGGATCAAACTCACGGCCATGTGCTTGCAAGGCTGGCGCTTATACCACTAAGCTAAATCCCCAGACCTAAGCCAACAATGTTTAATTTTTACATAAACTGAAATCTGAATTGGTTCATGAGTTTAATGTAAATTTGTTACTGAAACAAGTATTTTTAAAATCAGAAAATTAGGGATAGGGCTTTAGCTCAGTGGTGTGATCGCATGTGTGGCAGTCGAGTTTGATCCCCAGTACAAAAAAAAAAAAGTTTAAAAAATCAGAGAATTGCATCAAAATAAAATTTAAAATTATTTAAAGGCAAACAAGGCTAGAAGTGTGGCTTAGTGGCAAAACATATGCTTAGCATCTGTGAAGCCCTAGGTGTAATCTCCAGCACATTCATGCATGCGTGCATGCACACACAAGACAAAACATCAAATTCTGTGGTCAAAGTAAGTCCCAAACCTCCCTGCCTAACATCTTTCCCACTTTTCTGCACCTCTTAGCCTGACAGACATACTCCTGAGACTAAATTCAAGTACAAGGCCACCCCGGTTCATAAACTTAGTTTCATGATTTGGGAAAAGATGGCCATGTTTATGTTTGTGTTTGTGTGGGAAGGAGGTCGTGATCATGTTTGTCACCCGCTGTAGAGTTTGCAAACAAAAACAAAATTTTGCTGAACACTTTTGTTTGCGAACCAAATTGTTCTCAATCAACCGAGCATCACTGTGTAATCATTTTTACAGAGGAAACAGCATTATAAAGGTTTTCAAGATTAAGAGAAAAGGGGGCCAGGGATTTAGGTCAGTGGCATAAGCACCTGCCTGGCAAGTATAAGGTCATGAGTTTGATCCCCGGTACCGCAAAAAAAAAAAAAAAAAAAAAAAAAAGATTAAGAGAAAAAAGCAGGGGTGATAACTGATGATAGGAAATCTGGGTTCAAACCCACTACACATTTAGTTTCCTAATCTGTAAAATGAAGGACACCCTCCCCCCACCACCAGAAACAGTAAAAGAGACCTCTTTTTGGTTCTTTTCCAGGTGAAGGAATGATAATTAATATTCAGATTAATATTTTGAAGATGATACAGTACACCTTATTGAAAGCCAATTCTGCCTCAGTTACAAACAGAATTGACCTAAAAACAAACTTTGGTTAGCAAAGACTGATCAACTGATATTTAAGGAAGTTTTCATGAAGTGACAACTTGCCCGTGTACACCTACTCCAATTATAAGCAATACTAACCTGAATCAAAATGCATATGGTATTTTAGAGAAATGTTAAGTCTCTACAAAGACAAGTATCAGTGTTTATTTTGGTGCTTATCACATTCAGAGAAGCTGCTAGTTCTATCAGAAATATTTAAAAGCTTCCTCAATATTTCTGAAAGTCTAGGAAATCAATGTGTTTTGTTCCAGAAGCAAATTTGCAATTGTAATGTTTCTAAAAATGATGTAAGTTACATTTATGTATAGAAAGTATACATATCTGATGCTGGATTCAAAATATATTCTAGGGAACCCAGAAAAATAGGAATAGCATTTTGTAGGATAAGTTATTTATTGAGAAGTTTTTCTTATTTTATATAGTTATAATATGGTTGCTGTTTATTTTATGACAGATCACTTATATTTTCCTCCTGACTTCAGGAAAGAAAAATAATGATGGCCAGATTGGGTAAAGAGTGCAAGAGTTCTTAATATTTAATTTTTTTTGAGTTCTTAATATTTAAAGTAGAAGTCTGAGTTTATTATAGACTTTGTATCACTGCTAAGTAGATATTGTATTATTCATAAACCATTTTATCATTTTAGTTTTGAACTACTCTAACAACCATTTATAGAGGTTACATAGCTGATTTTACAAGTTTTTTCAGCAACTTTTATACTATAATTAAGAATTTACTAAAATGAGCTGTTTTAAAACTGCAGTTTACTGGGGAGGAGCCATGACTACCTCTGAGTTTAGTAAATCTAGAACTTTTGATTATCAATAAAAATTATTCATATAGTAAATGTTGTTTCTTTCCATTACCTTGAAAACAAATTTTTTGTGTGAATGTAACAAAGTTCATATACTAGAGAAAACTGCCACCAAATAAATCCTAGGAAAAACCAAATTTAATATTTTATGAGTTTACAAAAACTCATCAAAGGTCTAACCAGTACTTCAGAACATTTTAAATGTTATTTATATTATATATTCCAAATTAATCTGTACCATGAGATAGGGTACTCCATGGACAAGGTGATGCATGAAGTGTGCTTTCTGGTCAAAAATAATGGAGGCTGATAAGAGTTTGACGTAGAACACTTGCCTACTTTGTGCAAGAACTGGGTTCAATTCCCAGCATGATGAGGGAAAAAAAAGAGGAAAATTCACAATTCATATTAATAAAGTAAACATTCTGAGAATTATATAGAAAGGAAATGTATTTCTCACAAGTATCTTAGCTATGGGCCCATTTTCTTAAATAATTTAGCCTACTACTATCTGTTGAACTAATATTCCTAGCTTTTCCAAACACATTTTGGAAAATTTTGATATACTTTTTTTTTACTTTTTTTTTAGATATAAATACTTTTTGTCCTTTACCTTGAAAACAAATTTTACCAATTTCCAAGTGCTTCTGAAACACACAGCATGGTTGCAAACAGAATTTGCCTCCAATAGAAACTGGAAAACTTAACAACCATAACCTACCTCATCAAGGCAAATCCAGCATGCTAATATAAACTTGTAGTCATAGGATAGAGGTCAGAATCAAGTGCACATAAATTTGAACAACAGTTTAGTTTCTACTGAGACATGGCTGAGGAGAAAATAGCTAAATTGAATTTCTAAAAAGATAAATATCTAAATCTCTCATTGTAGAAAATAAACATGCCTACAATCCCAGTTAAAGGTGAGCTGAGGTAGGAGTACTTCAAGTTAGAGGCCAACCTATGCAACACAGTGCATCTCTGTCTGAAAATAGATAAAATTCACATTTTGATAATGACAAAGTCTTACTTGTTGGTGGAAAACAATGTGCAGCTGTTTAAAACATCCATTTCAAATCTGCCTTCCCCAAAGGTAAGATATAATTTTTAAATGAACTAAAAACTTAAAACATTAGACATGAGAGAAAAAGTGAAAGAAAAGCTGTCCTAGCTATTTTCTCATTGCTGAGACAAAATACCCAACACCCAAAGTTAAATGAGAAAAAGTTTATTTAGCTCACAGAGGTTTCAGTCCATCATCAGCTGGCTCCAAGCAGGGTGACATGGCAGAAAGGCATCACAGAGGAGAAACAGTTCATAGTGGGCAGAAGGTAGCAAAATAAGCAAGAGACAGCCACAGCTCTTTCTATCCCTTATATCTTGTCCAGGCTACTTAGGGCAGTTAGAATTCACACCTAGTACCCTTTAGCCTAACACTGCATTATGAATCTATCCCAGCATCACACACACTAGATCCAGTCACCTCTGAAAAAGCCCCACCACCTATGGCTGCATGAGGCTTTGGGGGAACATCTATACATAACATTCCACCCCTGGGTCCCCAAAGACTCATGCACATCTCTTTATGCAAAAGGCATTTAGTCCGTCTCTAATAAGAGTCCTAACAGTTCGGCATTACCGAAAAGTCCAAGTCCAAAGTCTCTTGAGATTTAAGGAAAACTTTTAGCTGCAAGCCTCTGTACAAATGAAAAAAAAGTCAACACTTCCAACATTCAGTGGCCCAAGATATACATTTCCATTCCAAAAGTTACAACAGGGAAAGCAAGGAATGGAACAAACTAAGTCCAAATCCAGTAGGATAAACATTAAATCCCACAGTTTCCCTTCCAGCACCCCCAGCAATCCATGGCAAGGCATGAGTGGTTCCACCCCTACGGCACTTCTGGTGGTTACCACTCCCACTGCTTCTCTCTGGGGCCTGCTTTGTTCCCTCTCGAAGTTTTCCTCAGCTGCTTCATGCTTCTGGCTTCTCCACTGCACCTTTGCTTCACACTCACAGCCTCACACTCTGCCTTCTCAAGGACACATTGCCTAGCCTCTCAGGCCTTCTGAAATCTGGAAGGCTTCCTGACCCCATAATTCCTGCATTCTTGTATACACCATGTTGATGATGCCAAGGTCAGCTGTGAGCTGGAACAGAAGACAGGCTTGCCTTCTCTCTTGCCTGTATGGGTCAAATGATTATGAACAAAATTTTGAGGGACAACTTCCCTAGGCTACTGCCATTCTAGAACATAATGCTTTGGGACTCTCTTCTCAAAGCAAAGTCTTTCACTTTTGCAATTTGAGGCTTCACAGGGTGGATTCCTACTACTTCTTCTGATGCCCTCAGGCCATCTTTTCTATTGTCCTTCTCCTTCTCAGCAATCAAGATCTCCTCTTCTCCTCTGTCTTTGCAGTCCACAGCTTTACTAGAGCTTTCTTTCTGGGCCAGACTCAAAATGTTTTTTAAATCATTTTGTTGGGTTCTTTGCTCTTGACTCTAACATTAATCTGCCTAAAAGCAGTAGCCATTCCTCTTCAATATTAGACTGCCTTAAATTTCTTTTGCCATATTGATTAGTCTGCTGCCCTTAATCTTAGTCTCAGGTAGAAGTCTCTGGACATGAGCAAAAGGCAAACTTCTGCCAAGGCATAACACAAATCACCTGAAGTCCAACAACCAATACAGTCCCCTTCCTAGCAAAACCCCCCTAGGTCTGGTCTTTACCAGCAGCACTTCTATCAGCATTCTGGTCTTTTAAACTCTGACCAGAATCTCCCATCAAATATAGTCTAAGGCATTCCAACTGTTTCTCAGGTGCCAGCTCCATTCCTTTCCTAACTCTTCCCCTTCCCACAAGCCAGTTCCAAAGGCTCTTAAGCCACATGGTCAGGTACAGTCACAGCAACACCACCACTCCTGGTAACAAATTCTGTCTTAGTTACTTTTCTCATTGCTAAGACAAAATACCCACCAACCAAAGTTAAAAGAGGAAGGTTTGTTTAGCTCACAGTTCATAGAGGTTTCAGTCCATGATCAGTTGGCTCCAAGACAGGGTAGTAAGGCAGAAAGGAGAAACAGTTCATAGAGGGCAGAAGGTAGCAAAACAAGCAAGGGACAACCACAGCTCTTTCTACCCCTTATATATTATCCAGACTAATTGAGGTCAGTAGCGCTCACACCCTTAATCCTAGCGCCCTTGAGCCTAGCATTATACCATGAATCAATTCCAGTATTACACACCCTAGAACCAACCACCTCTAAAAAAGCCCTACCACCTATGGTTGCATGAGACTTTGGAGGTTCATCTAGACACAAACCACAACAAAAGTATAAACGGTTTGTCTATTTTTTGACAGAATTTATTTTTCCTTTTTTGGAGGGGGTGCTGGGAATTGAACCTAGGACTTTAGGCAAGTACACACATCTCTACTACTGAGCTAAATACCCAAAGTTTCCAACATATTTCTCTTTTTATAATAAAAAGCAACTGATTTATAGACTCAAATCTCAATTTTAGAACCCCTAGTTTATGTGACTGGTAAGCTGCCTCATATATTCATTTTGTATTTCCAGAATATTTCCTAAAATGCTGTGTTGGTTACTTTTTTCTTCTTGTTGAGACAAAATACCCAAAACTCAAAATTAAAGGAAAAGTTTATTTAGCTTACAGTTTTTGGAAGTTTCAGTCCATAATCAGCTGGCTGCAAGGCAGGGTGGCATGGCACTGGGGCAACACTTTAAGGCAGCAGCCAGAGCAAAAGGGGGCGGGGAGGGGGGTAAAAGCAGCCTTTTTTCCTCCCTTATATAGTATTCAGGCCACCCTCCATACTCCCTGTGACAAATGTACCATTCACCATTACCCCTACTGATCCACTAACAAAACTTTTGCTTCCTGTCCCCATGACCTTATGTTTCGCTGGCTTAGAATTAGAAGTTTTGGTTCCAGAGCGGGGAAGACTTATACCAGAAAGCACAACTGTAAAACTGGTGATAAAGATATTTGGGGCAGAAGTATGTGGATAGATCTCTCCATGTAGGCAGAGGATGAAAAAAGATGTTTCCCGTGTAAATGCTCACCAAAAGGTGACATCCTAAGTGCACTTTAATAACCAAGATAAATGACAAGTCAAAAATTTAAAAACTTATCCTAATTAAGTTAAAGACATCTCTCCTTCAACATTGAACCATGCAGTGATTTTATGTGTAGTACTTTTTTAACAACTGGGAATAGAACTCTTGCATTTTCTTTGCTCTCTAGGCCAGCACTTGTCTTAACAATTCTCTCATCACCGTTAGGAGTCTCCATTAAACACCTGAATTCATCCTTACAATGTCTGGAGAGTCATTCTTCTCATCTGCTTAAGCAAAAGCAACAAAGCATCAAAAATAGTGAAGAAAGTTGTGGGGGGGTTTTGTATAGAAAGTTTTTTTTCTTTTTTTTTTTTAGTATAGAAAGTATTTTTTGCATAGAAAGACTTAACTTCTTGTTGTGTTGTTTTGTTTTGGTTTTTTAATACCAAGAATCAAACTCTCAACCTTGCACTTGCCAGGCAGGTACTTATGCCACTGAGCTATATCCCTAGCCCAACACCTTACCACTAAAAAAATCATTTTCTTAAAAATGTTTCCTTTTGAAAATTATTACAGTGATTTTGATTTTAAAGTTGTCTTTTTAGGGCCAGGAACTTAGCAGTACTAGACTGTGATTTTCAATTTAGCCTTCCCACTAAAGGAACTTTATAAAATCTGTTATAGCAAAGTGTTGAGACAATGGTGAAAATAAGGTACTCACTTTAGAGAGCTCTCAAAGTCTAAAATGATCCAGCAAATTAGATGATATCCAACAAACAAGTTTTTTCCCCAGTACTTAAGAATACCACAGTATCTATAAATAATTTTTAAAAAGGAAAAAAAAAATGGGAGATAAAAGGCATTGAAGCAGGGCTGGAAGTATACCTCAGTGGCCAACAGGATGCTTAGCATGCATGAAGCCCTATGTTCAACCCCCAGAACCAATACCAAAGCACAATTTCATAATTTCATGTTTAGGGAGCCTACAACCTTGAAGGAACACCTAATAAGGCAGACCCTGGCAAGTTCTAAACCAAAACTTAACATCCACACAAGTTTCAAAATTTAACCCTGACAAATGAAATTCATACAAAATAAGATTTTAATGTTGAAGTTTTAGAATTAGGAAGGTAGCAGAGACTGAAAAATTGACTTCAGGCCCAGATGTGGTGGCACACATTTGTAATCCCAGAACCTACAAGGCTGACGCAGAACACTCCCAGGAGTTTGAGGCCAGCCTGAGGTACAAAGCAAGATCTTTTCTGAACCCCACCCCCATATACACCCCCAAAAAAGAAAAGTTGACTTTAAGCTACTGACGGGACATCTAATTAGTAGTAACATTCTGAAGGCAGTGAAGATGTGGGACTGAAACAAAGATGAAAATTTTTAGAAAAATTTTAAGAACAATTTTAAAAACAAAGCATGAAACTCAGGTATGTTTCAGTATCATCTTTTTCCTGAAATCAATTATGGTTTTCTTTTAGCCAAAATATTACTCCAACATTTAAATGTATTTACCTGTGATAACCATGGGCAATCGTTGTCCATTTATTGTCACTGCTCTTGCTCTATTTCATGTTGCTTTTCATGAATCCAGTTATCAGTCCAATAATTTGTTGACATAATCAACACTTCTGAACACTTTCTACATGTAGGTGGCTTTAAAATATGTTTTTGGTTTTTTGTGGAGGTTTGTTTTTAATCTTTTTGAGACAAGGTCTCACTATGCAGTTCAGGCTGGCCTTGGGCTCACATTGTAGCCCAAGCTGGTCTCAAACTTCCAACGATCCTCCTACCTCAGCCTCCCAAGTGCTGGGGTTACAGGAGTGCACCACCACACCCAGCAGATATGCATCTTTTTTTAAACATTATTTGTAAACTGCAAAAATTCCTTTAAGGGTAGTGCTATATCTTAGAGACCCAGAGTTCAATCCCTAACATACACACACACACCTATTATGTATAATTGAAAGCTAATCAAATCAACTTGTAAGAGGTTTTCTAAAGAATTTGGTTTTGAAGGGCCTAGAAATATAGTCCAGCAGTGCAGCACCTGCCTGACAAGTATAATGTCCTGAGTTTGATTCCTGGTACGAAACAAAAAAAAAAAAACAGGTTTGGGTTTGTGCGGGGAGGTTTTGTAGTCCTAGGGATCAAACCTAAGACCACAGCTTCATATATATGCTAAACACATTCTACCATCAACCTACATCCACCACATTTATCAATTAGTTTTTAAGCTCAAAAAAAATTTTATAAATATATCAAACTCCACTCAGCATTGTCAGAGGGTACACTACAAACTTTTCATAATATGATGTTATGACTACTTGTAGTTAACTCTCATGAGCCCAGAGTGACACACTAACATCTTTAAAACGCTAGAAATTTTTTAAATCTAAGCTAAATAATGCCAAGGGATAAATCTCTGGCTTTGGCTTCTACAAGTTCTTGTTTTAACATGTTTCTCCTGGCTCGAGCCACCAGTGAGTGGGGTACAGACATGACTGCCCAATGGGCAGCTTGCATGACTGGTAGTAGAAACAGATCTAATAATTTTTATTGGTCTTTTTACTAATAAAGTAAAAAGTCACCCAACAGGACAGTCATGCACGTACCATCAGTAGTTCAAGCCACCCAGCAGCAAGACACAGGAATTATGGCCCCCTCATGAACATGTTAAAACCAGCTTCAAGACTCTTAGGAGTCCCAAGGCTTTGACTCACTTAATAAATTCTTACTGAGTACCTACATATATGCAACACAATCAAGAAGTTCCTGGTTTGATGAGAATGTTTCAAACTGACCAAAGAAGTAAACAGTTAAAACACAATTAGACCACTCACTATATCACTTACTGAGAAACCACTTAAGCCAATCCACAAATTGGAGAGCCAAGTGAACACCACAGGGAAAAGATGTTTCCTGTCCCTGTTAACTTGCAATATCAACTGGCTTTTATTCAATTCAAACAGCATCACACTAGGAAGGCATATGCATATTACCAAAATAAGAGGGCACAGGTCACTCCAAAAGTAGAATTCAGGCCTGTGTCTTGAATTACCCAAAAAGTTTATGAAAAAATTTTAAGATTCAATAACCACATTTTTGAAACAATTCTTAAATGTTCAATAAATCATTTATTTATAAATCATTAATATACATACACTAAACCTAAAAATTCAGACAATCAAGACTACATTAGTTATCATAAGCATGTAAAACGAGACCCAACTTGCAAAGCTGAATGCTGAGTAGCATTTATTATGTATGCTGTTATTTATAATTTCAACTGTTATTACCAATCCTGGTTATTTTCACTACTTCACTGAAGATTCTTATTCTTATAAGTGGTATATTTTTACCTACATAACATAGCACCAAATATAAATAAGAACTTCTGAAAGAGGAAAGAAACTAAGGATTGGTGTTTCCGAGTATCTACATTTTAAATATTAAATCTTACCACATACTTTTCCTCCTTATACAAAAGGCTCTAAATAAGTTACATTTAAATGTCCTTATATTTCTTGCTTTGATGTTTATAAAATCTGTGTTGTCTAAATTTTTAGGCTTATATAGTTAAAATTAAAATATATTTCTTATGGATGTCATCTAGTTGAAGTAAGTTAGCACAATCATTTGAATGGGTTGTCTGCATACCGGGCAAGGCTTATTTCTTTTCTTCAGCTTCTTTGCACATGTGAAACAAGACATAAGATGTCCTGTTTTGCCATGAACAATGCAACCATTTTTAGGTCGACCTTGACAAATCACACAAGGTTCAATGGCATTAAGGGGAAAACTAGATTCCACACTTTCTTCTTTGTCTTGTTTTTCTTCCTTTTCAAACTCTTTAACATCTTCTTGGCTGCTACTAATAACACTACCGGAAGTTGATGGCTGAGAATAGTCCTCCTCACTTTCTTGTGATTGGGAGGCTTGTATGATTTTATCATTATTTTCATCAACACATGACTCTTTGGAATCATTTGCCAAAGTTTTTTTACCATCAGGCACATCCAAGCCCTCATCTGCCTGTATTGAGTTTTTTAACTCAGCTTTTTCAGCGATTTCCCCTTTATTTTTCCCTTTATCTTCAGGAAGCCAATTCTCACGGAGCGCCCAACATCTGTTGCAATGTGATGGAAGGGGAGGATTCATTTCATTGCATGAAGTACACTTCCAATAGTCCTTCAATGAAGTAAGAGAGTTAGTTTCTGTAACTCTTTAATTACTAATCACAGCAGTGAGAGCAATTTCAGTATGCTGAAGTAAAACGTATCACACCCATAACTGTCAACATTTCAATTTACACAAAACAGTTAACATGTATAACATGAAAACTACGCTTAATATTGAATACCATATGTTCACCAAGAATAGTACTTTTATCTCCTCCATACAAAAGGTAACTGTGAGATAATGGATGTTCATTTATTTGACTACAGGCTTCAAATAAAATATAAAAAACCTTACTGTAACACTGCTAAAATACAATTTTTAAAATTAAAAATTTAATTTTAAACTATTTCTTCAACACTGGATTGGGAAGAAATAGTTAACATGCAACAAGTACATGATTCTAAGTACTTTCTTTTTCAGCTTTACCAAGCTGAAAAATCCTAAAACTAAAAATGTATTTGTTGTCATATTGATGGCATACCTATGAAGTTATCTGTTTGAGGACACACAACTGATTCATTTAAAGCAAGTGATACTAGATCTTTTTCTCTGTACTAAAGTGTATCCAATTTCCTTAAGGACTCAATCCTAGACAATGAACCTAGACTCTACCCACTCAAGCTAAATACAACCTACCTCTCCTATCAAAAAGCCTCCTGACACAACAGTGACTAAGATTCTTTAAAAATTAGTACTTAAAATCATGGTTCAACCAAGTGTTCTGTCTTCATAAAGGAAATGGCAAAACAAAATTCTCCTCATTGCCAGCTACCATCCTTGGTCCCAATACAAAATGTATGCCCTGTGCTTCTCCATCCATTTCTGTATTCTCTCATCTGTAACTGTGCAGGGTTTCCTTATCCTGTTTCTCTTTCTTCCATGCAACTGAGATGACAAACTCCCTCAAATTCCCACCTCTTTGCTGAACACACCCTTATTTTCTTTCTGAAATGAAGCATGGTTCTTACCTAAGACTTTACATGTTAAACTTGCGTAAGAGGGACTTCCTATTATGTCATGAGTAATATTAGTGTTTTTAGGGTGTCTGACAATTGACATAACACACTAGTAACAAGGGAAGGGGCAATATATTTTCCCACACTGATTCTCCTTTAAGTGTCAGAGGTAGTTTCCACTATCTCCTAAAACCAAAGACAACAGTCTTGCAACACAAGAGAGGTGAGGTCCACCTCAAAGGGCCCAATATAATGAAGTTCAAATTCCCCACAGAAAACAAATACAGCAACAGATTCCATAACAAATAAAATACACAACTTCAAATCAATCAGATTTTAGAAGTTTTACTTTATAAAAACCATTTAACAGGAAGTGAGGTAGCACACACCTCTAAAAAAAGTACTCTTAAGAGCCTGGGGCAAAAAAAAAAAAAGAGCCTGAGGCAAGAGAATTGCATCTCTGGGCAATTTAGCAAAACACTGTCTCAAAATAAAACAAAGGGCTGGTGATGTATCTCAGTATGAAGGCCTTGGGTTGAATTGCCAATACCAAGAAAGAAGAAAACTCACTTCAGGAGATATATTTCTCTAACCTTGACTTTAATTCCTTAAAAAAGTAGATACACACTTACTGCGAGGGAAATTTCAGGATCCTCTTCAAATGAATCTGTATCACTTTCCCCTGTCTTAAACATAGTAACTCGATATACCTACCAAAACAAATTCATCAACATCAATTCACCTTTTTTTCTTCAACCATGACAGTTTAATTCTAAATCCAAACAAATAACATGTGCCACTACTATGTATGACAAACTCAAAAACAAGGGTAAATTGGGCGTGGTGGTACATGCCTAGAAGGCATAACTGTCTGCCTGGCTAGCCATGAGTTCCATCCCTGGTGGGGAGGCGGGGAGACAAGCAAACAAAACAAACAAACAAAAAAGACAAGGGTAAAAACTGAGGGTTGGAGATTTAGCTCAGTATAGCTTAAGCGCTAGCCTGGCAAGCATCAGGTTGTGAGTTCAATCCCCAGTACCAAAAAAAAAACGGGTAAAATCGAATGACTGTAAAAAAAGAAAAATTGAAGACAGTGAAATACTCACAAATTATGGTAAAAGTCAATGGATAAGATATTAAAAATAAAATATTCAAAATGTGTATTTGTAAATATAGGTAGTAAATAATAGGGAAACAGCTAAATATGTTGAGATAGTCACTTCCAGGAAACAGATGTGGTGGTACCACTTGACTTTAATTGTGTGATTTACTTTTATAAAATGTAACTTAAAATTGAAAAAGGGGAACTGAATTAATAATTTAAAAACCAGATTATAAGGCTCATTATCAAGTCCTTGACATTAGTAGTATAAAAATAAACCAGACAATAGGAACTATGAAAGCCTCAAACCAGTATTCTAGTTTGAACAATCAAGGGGCTAGGATTTCAAGAAAAATCTGAATACATTACATCTTCAATCTCATCAAAATCAATAAACATTTAGTATTTAACAACTTTCTAATATAATTTAAAAAATTACCTCATCATCTTCATCTGAAAGTTCTTGACCTTCTTCACTAAGACTATAATCTTCTGAATCAAGAGATTCAACTTCAAATTCTACACTGAATTGATCTGAAACTGAATCTTGATCCAACCAATCACCTGAATGTTCACTTACATCATCATCCAGATCCTAGAGGGGTTAAAAAAAGTGAACTTACTACATACGACTACGTGGCCTTTGTCCAAATTTCTATTCACCCTTGTGCCTCTATTTCCTCCCCAGATTCATACTATACACTGGTACTACATTAAGGTCCGAAGTTATTATATTAATACTATTTTCCCTGGTAAAAATCTCATTACATAAAGGAAAAAGACAAAGCCTCTTGGCACAGAGATGCATACCCAATGACTATATTAACATGTTCATTCTCTCCAACTAGATAGCCTCTCCTCCCTCACTAAATACAGATAATACAGCTAGATCCTGCCTGTTTCCTAAACATATCTCAAACACTTTAATTTCCACATTTGCCCTCACTGAAATAGTTTTAACAGTTTCTAAATCTTTTTTTTTTTTTTTGGTACCGGGCATCGAACTCACAACCTTGCACTTGTCAGGCAGGCGCTTTGTGCCACTGAGCTAAATCCCTGGCCCAACAATTTCTACATTTTACAGGGTTTGATTTAAAAAAAAAAAAAAAAAAAGCAAATGTTTAAAATTTAAAAGTAAATTACATATAGTAAAAGATATGTCATTAATCCCCCTCAAAATGCCCACCCATCACTTTTATCCCATCATTCTTGCCACTCTCTGAACAGTACTGGCAGTTCTCTTCTATGGGTTTAGTTGTATTGTTGTGACTATCTCAACATCCTGAAGCAATTCAAAATATTTACCTTCCATGATCATTTTGACTTTGGGGAAAAGCCAGAGATTGCAAAAGCCAGATCTGACAAATAAGGTAGATGAGGACACACTGTAATGTTTTCACCAGCCTGCCTTTCTGTTGATGGCACTTAGCAGCCTCATTACTCACACCTCTTAAAGATACAAATGAGGACTTTCAGAAGTGTTCAGAAAGTAGCAAAAACAACTGGGTAAGTGAAGCAAGGAGAATATTTTGAGAGACTAATGGTAATCTTGTCTTTACTGTAACCATTTAAAACACTCCCCATATGAAAAATCTTTCCACTTTATTCAGATTGCTAGTGAGACATATACAAATTTATTGGTTTTTTTATAAACTCTGAAAATAATTTTTCTTTTAAAGACAAAGGGTCTCATTAAGTTGCCCAGGCCATACTCAAATTTGCAATCCTCCTCCCTTGGCCTCTCAAGTAGCTCGGAGTACACACATGCCACCATGTTTAGCTTGAGAATTTCTTTTGAAGAATATCTAGAATTTCTTTTGAAGAACTATTTCTAAAATTCTTTATCTACTCATCTTATTTCTCATTTTATTATTTACTAAATTACAGAGCCTAGTAAGACCATCAGACCCTAACATATCTATCTATAGCTAAGGGCAGGATGAATACTAAGTTGAAAGCTACAACTGAAAAAAAAGTATGTACACTGGTGTAGGAGTCATGATACAGACATTATCATTCTCAATTAGCCAGCAAGTAGCTATTTAACCATGGACATATGACTTCTAAAGGCCACAGCTATTTCATCTATAAAAGGAATTTGGATTAAATGATCTCTACCATTTCTAAAAGCAAATAAAGCATTATTATTTTATGACTTCTGAGGTAAAAAACTTTAAGAGTGATATTAGGAAAATAGTAAAATCAACATTCATCAAGATGCAGTTCAAGAGCTCTAATGACAATCAGGACAGAATTCAGTAACATCTTTAATAAAAGTAACCAACAAACAAAAGCCTTCAATTAACTACTCTTTAGTGAATAAGTATTAAAATAATGGGGAAAATCAGAAAATTAAATCTTAGCATGTTCTTAAGGCAAAGGTCTGCAAATCTATCTGCAGTCTACTCAAAGTTTTACTGAACACAGCCTTGCCCACTTGTTTACCTGTTGGCTATGGCTGCTTTTTTGTTACAGCGCAGTAAAGAAGCAACCACAGAGACCAATGGCCCAGAACTCAAATACATAATAAACTACCAGGTCTTTAGAGAAAATTTGCTAACACCTATTGCAAGATACAATAACGAATGTGATATTGATATTGTTCTAAAAAGTTTTGGCTAATGTTTAAAAAAAAGAATGACACAGAAACTGTTAAATACTATATATTTTTAAAACATTAGATAAGCCCGATCTAGAAAGAACTTCAACTTTACAGTCAGAAATACTTCCCTTTGACTGATTTCAACTGTGATATTTAATTGTAGAAACCTTAAGATATTTAAAAGTTCCAAATCTTACTTTCCCCACCTGCATGTGGAGACTGACTGCTGAGATTAACGTTCCCACAGGAGGTGAGTGAAAATGAAACTGAAATATATACAGTGTCCCAGGTACAAAGCAACAACAGAGACTCTAAATTAATGATTTAGCTAGAATTCTGATACTTGTGTGGGGAATGCCAGTGATACAGGCTCACTGTGTAGTTCAGGTTAGCCTTGAACTCCCTCTTTAGCCCAGGCTGGCCTTAAACTCAAAGTGATCCTCCTGTCTCAACCTCCCAAGTGCTAGGATCATACCTAGCTCTGATTCAACTTTATCAAACACTTAAACTATCCAGGGGATAGAGGAAAAAATACCTCCTAAAGGGTGGGACTGCAGTTCAGCGGCAGTGATTGCCCAGCATGTGCAAGGCCCTAGATTTTATCTACAACACCACAAAAAATATTTAGTGGAAGAAAAAAAAGGAGGGAAAGAAAGGGGGAAGGAAGGGAGAGAGAGAGACACTGACAGAGACAGAAAGACAGAGATGGAGGAAGGAGGGAGGCAGGGAAGGAAGAAAGTGGAGGGGGAAGGCAGTAGTAAACAGACCTACCCTGATGTCTATACCTGCATATGGTAGATTCTACAGACTTGTTTGCAGGCACCTATTATAAAAATTTTGTCATTGTTGCAGTGCTGTGTATTGAACCCATGGTCTTGGGCAAGCAAGGCAAGTACTCTACCACTGAGTTAAACTGACTACCCTTTAAAAGATATTTTTACTCTAAATATTCAAGATAAGTTTACATTGGAATCCTAAGACACAGTTGAACCAAATTAAGTTTCCAGTGTCTTTTTTTTTTCTTCCCCCTTTTTGGTCTTTTTAAGACAAAGTTTCACTATGTAGTTCAGGCTGCCTTGAACTCATGGCATTCTCCTGCCTCAGCTTCCCAAGTGCTGAGATTACAGGTGTACACCACCATGCCCAGCCTATTCCCTTATTTTTTTTAAAAAAATGTGTAACTTCAAACTGACATAAATATTAATATGTATCAGAGTATGGCAGTGCATGCCTATAATCCTAGCCACTTAGAAGAGAGAGGCAGGAAGATTCTGACTTTAAGACCAGTCTGGGCTATACAGCAAAACCCTGCCTGAAAAAAAAACAAAACAAGAATATTTGTACTAATGTCCCCAGATCTAATGCTATGCCACTACTTTCCACTTTTCACCTAAACCTGGGATTAGAGGCAAACAAATCTAAATAACAGCTCTATCTGCAACTAAAACCCACCACTATATTCAGCAGCAATCTCGTATCATACATGTGCATTCTCTCTGCAGGCTTATTAGGTCTGCCAGGCTTACACTGTAAAAATAAGAGTCTTAATTTAAAAAAAGAACATTACCAGATTTGATGGAGTCTCTGTTGATTCACTGCTATTACTTCTTTCACAACATATCTCTCTTATTACACACAGAGCCAGGCTTTCATCAAAAGAAAGAGAAATACTATCTGATTTGTGGCGTTTTCTTTGTCGTTCACCGGACAATTCATCTGAATTTTCTTCTAGATATGTAAGAGAAAAAAAGGTAATTAATGTACTATACTGTGATTTAGAAATTAAATTGTATTTAGTAACTATCGGTAATAAGTTTCAATAAATACAAACAGAAAAACAGTAAAGCTATAGTAATGTTTCAAAAGTTAACATCATTTTATTAGATCTGTCCAATTAAGAATTTACAGTAGAGCACTGCCTTATAAAGCTTTCCAGCATCATGGCACAACCTTGAATCCTAGCTATTTAGGAAGCTGAGGGATGACAATTTGTTTTGAGATCAATGTCGCCATATTCAAAAAGAAGGTTTAAGAAAGAGCTGGGGGCTGGGGAGCAGAATATAGCTCAAGGGGACAGATGTCCCACCATGACCAGCCTAAAATTTTTTGAGACATGTTTTCACTGCCTCACCCAGTTTGCCCAGGCTTGTTTGAATTTGTAATCTTCCTGCCCCAGCCTCTCAAAGTTCTGAGATTACAGATATGTGCTGCCACACCTGGCTATCTCTGACTTTTTAAGTCAGATATAATATACCATTTAAAATGGGTAGTTTTCACTGGTTTTGCCTTTTGAAAATATAGGATAGCAGCCTCCTGGGCTACACATCAGTTCAAGATTAGCCTGAACTACACAGTGAGATCCTGTCTTGAAAGACAAAACAAAAAATGTAAAAAGAGCTATAGATGTAGCTTAGAGTGAAGGACCTGGGTTCAAGCTCTAATTCCACTTCCCCCTACCAAAAAAACCGAAGTCAGAATGTTAGTCAAATCTATCAGATATAAATCAGAATTGTACTTTATATTAGGCATAAAAATAAATTCCAAAGCCAGGCATCATGGCATATACCTGTAATTTCAACACTTGGGAGGCTAAGGCAGAAGGATCTCCATGAGTTCAAGGCTAGCCTGAACTGTACAGCAAGACCCTGCCTCAAAAAAAAAAAAAAAAAATTTCTAAATAGAGTTGAGATGTAGCTCAGTGGTACAGCACTTGGTCATCATGTGGAAGATCCTAGGTTCAATCACAAGTATCACAAAAAAAAAAAAAAAGATCAAAGAGCCAAGGGCCAAACATAAAGAAAACCAATCAATTACCTGTAAAAGGTTTTGTTGCTATTGCTGCTGTTGTTGGGTTGTTTTATTTGCAGTGCTGAGAACCAAACCCCAGGCCTTCACACTAGTTTAGTATTCTACCTTGTCCAAAAAAAAAAAAGCTAAGTGTGATAAAACATGCCTGTAATCCCAGCACTCAGGAGGCTGAGGCAGGAGGATCTTTGTGAGTTCGAGACCAGCCTGGGCTACAAAGTGAGCTCAAGAACAGCCTCAATTGCATAGTGAGACCCTGTCTCAAAAAGAAAAAAAAAAAATCTTTTTTTGAGCTTCCTGTGTGAGACAGACAAGACAGACAGACAGACACACACACACACACACACACACACACACACACACACACACACACACAGTAGTTTCAGGCTTTGAACTTGCTATATAGACCAGACTGGTCTTGAACTCCTCCAGTCTCCAGAGGATTGGGACTACAGATGTGCAACCCATAATGTCCAGCAAGAAAATACTATTTTAATAGTGGGGTGTGGGATATAACACTGCAAAA
>PVLA01012420.1:0-44589 GCA_004027455.1 Hydrochoerus hydrochaeris | reverse complement strand
TGGCCATGTTTCCTCTGAAGCACGCTGGTAAGGGTCCTCTGCCCTCTCCTGCCTGCTCTTGTCATTGAGGTACAAGCAGCATTTGCATATGCCTGCCCCTCCCCACCAGGCCAGCCAAACTTCAAGTCCCTTCACTGGGCTAGTGCTTGATAGGCACAGGAAATCAATTTGGGATGGCTCATTGTGTCGCAGCCAGGGGCATGGCCAAGTCCAAACAAATCCCATGAATCTGTTCTGGGGAGGGAGCAACCAATTCAAGTCACTGTCGCTACCAGTTCAGGCTCCTCCTGCCAGATTCCAACATGTCGCCCATTTGGTCTCGCCCTTCCCGTGGTGGTGGGGGGTCTCATTCCCAGCACTGACCGTGGATTAATGAAATTCCCTTTGCCAGCTCCATTCTCCGTTGGGCTCACCAACCCCCAACTTCAGTGCTGCTGTGCTTCCTGTGAGTGGCGGCAGGAATGAGTTTGGGTGGCTCTGCCAGTCGGCACAGATTCAGGCTATTGTAAACTTGGCAGGTCACTACGAATGAAAACACTGTATCCCGCAATTTTTAGCTGTTTCAGTTATAGTCCCGACATATTTTACAAGCTTTTTTATGTTTTAATTTCTTCCTGTGTCAAGAGGATCCATCTCCCTCTGTCTGGGTCCCTCCAGGGTGTTTTATTCTGGCATATAAGTTGTTTCTCCCAGGAGGCTTTGTATTTTGTTGCTCACTGATCGGCCATCTTGCTGGGGATTTCAATTTTGTAAGCCAAAATCACTTGTGTGAGAGATGATGGTGATGGCCTCACAATCATGCAAATGTACAAAATGTTACTGGACTGTGTGATACAAGATGTTAGAACGTGTTTACTTTACTATATTAAAATAGATGCTTTTTAAAACTTAAATGAAAACCTGATGATGTAAGGGCAAAGTTATAGGATAACAACCTTATAGACATTTTATAGCAAAAGTTAAAGATCAATTAGTGGCCTTTGACTATGCTCATGCTGCCTGTCACATAGTTAGCCTGCTAAGCTCAGTTAGCCTTGACTGTCTGCATCCAACTGCTTCTCCTAGATAATGTTACAGGTCAACCTGACTGCATCCAGCTGTAATGCTCATGTTTTTCTCTACATAGAAAAATATACACAGTTTTCCAATTTGCTTCAAGGACTTCATGTCTGGGGTAGACTGGCTCAGTCAAGGACACATTTAACTCCACTTGCTCCATTCAAATCCCCTCCCTCCTTCTCAGAATGTTCCT
Organism: Hydrochoerus hydrochaeris; assembly: GCA_004027455.1. Taxonomy (NCBI): domain Eukaryota; kingdom Metazoa; phylum Chordata; class Mammalia; order Rodentia; family Hydrochaeridae; genus Hydrochoerus; species Hydrochoerus hydrochaeris. Next base: position 43,337 of record PVLA01012420.1, on the reverse strand, counting down.
ATCTTATAATAAACAAATCCTTTTAAGTAAATCTACTTAGAACTAGCTTGCTTGACAACATATGACTTAATTCATGTAAGCAATTATGTAATAATCATCTATCAGCCTTGTATTTCCTACTTGCAAAGTGTATTTAAACTGGACTCTAAACTGATGCATGCCTGGTGATTTGGACTCTGACTCAGTCCTCCAGCCTGCTGGCATTAAAATAAAAGTTGCCTTCCAGATTCCTTGGTGCAAAGAGTCTTATATTCAGTTTGATATTGGTTTTTCTGCAACATTTCTGGTGCATTGGTCAGAGAGACACCTTGTGACCACATAGGTCACAGATGTAGGCCTGCTGGCCACTTCCAGGGCCTGTCCCCTGATCTGTGGATGAAAAGGCAGCCCTCCAGACTTTTCTAAGAGTCTCTTTGGCAGTTGAATGAAGGGGTCCCTGTGCAATATCAGAGACTTCATCAGACCCTGGGTGGAGTCAAAAGGCAACTGGACTGGGTTCTCAGGTTAGATAAATCTGCCACAGGTTTTTCCCTCAGTTAACCTGTCAGCCTGTTGCCATCCTCTTTGTGGACAAAGGAAGATCTGTTCACTCCTTGGTGGTCTCATCCATTTCTCTTTCAGTTTCAGTCAGAGTAGTCAATTTCAGTTTCTGTTTCAATTAGATTTTGCCCTTGGGATTGAGAGGCTAAAAAGTATTAACTTCTGTGTGCCTGTGTATGAATATGTTAACTGAATGTGCATGAATAGCATAAGCCATAGGTCATTCTGTCTGTGTTTCACAATGAAAGCCCCCCCATGAAGGGGGTGCTCAGCTTATGCGGTTCCATGGACCTGTCAGACCAAGCTCTGCTTGGCAAGTTCTCTTTGGAAATGTCAATGGACAAAGCAGAGAACCTACCAATGCTTCTCCTTAGTCCTAATGGTTCCAGTGTTAACAAGAGCCAGGTGGATGCCTGAGTGGTCTCTCATTCAGGTGGGGCACCCCCCATTTGTCTGTCATGATGCCATTCAAGGGTGCACTATATATACCATAGGGAGTCAATATGAATGCAAGCCAGAGTAAACCCACTTTTTTAGACTGCATGATAGAAAACCTCAAGAAAGGCTTCTTACAGGACTACAGGATAAAAATGAAACCACAACAGCTCTATACTTTCTGCAAAATTGACTGGCTGCACTTATGTCCTACTTGGCCACAAGGGGGAACCCTGAATTTGGAGATCATCTACTGGATCTGGAGCAAAATGACCAACCTTTCACTGAGTGGCCATCCTGATCAGTTTCCTCATATTGGCTCATGGCTAGGACTGTGTCAGAATCCCCCACCATGGCTCTGTGCATTTGCTTATAACAAAAAGGGAACTGTCTTAGTGATCAAAGCTAATCAGCCAACCTAGAGGTCCCTGATGAAAAGTGCCCCAAAGACTAAAACCAAAAGATTTACCCCATCCTACCCAATGAACCTGATGAAGACTTCCCTCTTCCATACGTGGGCAGCAATTCAAACCAGCCAAACTCTACAATGCTGCCCCCAGAGGCAACTGCAGCTCCTGACCAATCACCAACTGCACTGCCTGATTCCACTGCTCAATCCCCACTAACCACACCATTGCTGCCTGGGACTCAGGAACTACCTCCACCAAATCTTACTGGTCACTGATTCTGTTCATCACACCTCCAAATACCCCTTCAAAGATACCCTAGCACAGGGGAACCAAATCAACCATCTACTTAATACTATCAGCCTTTTAGCTCTGCTGATATCAACTGGAAAAATCATATGCACTCACACTCTGAAAAGCCCCAAGCCATGATTGATCCTTTGACCTTGATCTTCCAGACACATGAGCCAATTTGGGATGATTGTTGACAGATCCTCCTGACTCTTTTCAGTACTGAGGAGTGAGTTTGCATTTTTTTGAGGGAAGATGATAAAGACTAAGGTTCCAGATGCTGCTGCTGATCCTGATGCCTGTCTTCCCTACTAACCCACCAGATTGTGACTTTAACACTGCAACTCACCATGAAGCTTTAACTGAATATTGGAAAGCCCTCCTGGTGGGAATAAAAGCAGAAGGGGAAAGCTTAAAACATGTCCAAGATTGCTGATATTACTCAAGAACTCAGTGAAAGTCCTATGAAGTTTTATGAGACTGTGAAGCCCAATGAACTTGCTCCCCATTTAATCCTGAGACTCCTGAAAATCACCAGATGATGAATTCAGTTTTTTTGTCACACTGTGCCTCTGATATTTGGAGGAAAAGTCAAAAGATTGATGGATTTTCTGGCATGAGCACTTCTCGGTTACTCCAGATAGCTCAAAAGGTCTTTATAAACTGAAATAGAGGAAAAGAGAGAGTGTAAATGTAATCATACTGCCCTCTTGGCTGCAATTGCAGAAAAGCTACTCCTCAAAGAGTTCCAAACAAGTCAACAACTTTACCAGAACCAAGTCAACAAAGCTCCTAGGAGTCCTACAGTCACAATGAGAATAGAGGGAAATCCAATGACTTTTATGTTAGAGAGCAGGCCAAATATTCCATTGTCACCCAACCTGTTGCTCTCTTAACTTCTCAACAAATCTAAGAAATGGGGACTACTGGCAAAAACAGGTTTTGCAAAAGCAGATCCCGTGAGCTTGGTGGACTTCTCTTCAAACATGAAGTTTTATACATTCCTGAGTGCCTTTCTCCTTGCTGGGCCAAGACTTCCTATCAAAATTAGGAGCAAGAATTTCCTTTCCTCCTAATCAGCCTACCACCCTCCTCTCAGGTCCCTGACTTTGGACTTGATATTGACTCTGACCCCAAGAAGAAGAGTGGTGGCTCTATCAAGCAGAAATGCCCAAAGATTGTAACCCTGAGGTTCTAAGAATCATGTTTCCAGATGTCTGGGTGGAGAACTCACCTCTAGAGATGGCCATTAACCATTCCCCCTTAATGACTGGACTTAATCTGGGAGCTGTTTTTGTTGCTATCAAGCAGTGTCCCATGATCTGAGAGGCCCATCTTGAAATTCAGCCCCACATTTACAAACTGAAACAAGCCAGAATTCTAGTGGTCTTCCAGTCATCCTGTAACACTCCATTGCTACCAGTTAAAAAGCCTAATGGGGACTATTGGCTGGTACAAGATCTCCACATTGTTAATGCAGTCACTACAACTTTACATCCAATGGTTCCAAACCATACATCCTCCTGGGTCTGTTCCCTTCTGATGTTGACTGTTTGACCTGTATGACTTAAAGGATGTTTTCTTCTGCCTGCGAATAGCCCCTGCCAGTCAGCTTCTTTTTGCCTTTGAATGGGAGGACCCTGACACAGGACAAAAGTGACATGCCTCCTTCAAGGGTTTAGGAACTCTCCCATGTTATTTGGAGAAGTTTTGGGGGCCAATCTAACTAAGTTCCCCCATGACAAATTCCACTGAATTATTCTGCACTACACTGATGATATTCTAATCAGAGTCCCCCATGGAGAGGAATGTTGAAGGGGAACATGGGCCCTCCTTCACCACTTATGTGACATAAGTTAAAGTCTCCTGGAAAAAGGCTCAGATCTATAAGCAGAAAGTCAGCTATTTGGGGTTTGATTTAGAAAAGGGGCTCTGCCCTAGCCAACCTAATTTTAAAAAGGAAAGAAAAGACTCAAATTCATGCAATAACAGAATGAAAAAGATGAAATCACTACCAACCCTGTGTGGAAATACAGAAGATCATCAACACCTATTTTGAAAACCTCTACTCTCATAGTTTTGATAACACAGAAGAAATGGACAGATTCCTAGAAACATATGAACCACTAAAGCTGGATCAAGAAGATGTAAAACTGCTGAATAACCCAATTTCTATTAATGAAATTGAAAATGTAATTAAGTCCTTACCATGAAAGAAGAGCCCAGGCCCAGATGGATTCACTGCAGAATTCTACAAGAAATACAAAGAAGACATAATGCTGGCACTCCTCACACTCTTCAATGAAATTGAAAGGGAAGCAATTCTCCCTAAGTCTTTCCTGGAAGCAAATATTACTCTAATACAAACACCTGAGAAAGACCCAATTTAAAAAGAGAATTACAGGCCAATCTCTCTAATGAACATAGATGCAAAAATTCTCAACAAAATATTGGCAAACAAGATGCAGCAAATCATACACCATGACCAAGTGGGATTCATCCCAGGTATGCAGGGATGGTTCAACATATGTAAATCACTAAATGTAATCCACCATATCAATAAAGCCAAAAGTAAGAATCACATGATCATTTCTATAGATGCAGAAAAAGCTTTTGATAAGATCCAACACCAATTCATGATAAGAACCTTACAGAGAATTGGAATAGATGGTCTCTACCTCAATATGATAAAGGCTATCTATGACAAACCAACAGCCAGTGTCACATTAAATGGCCAAAAACTGAAAGCCTTTACCTTAAAATCAGGCACAAGACAAGGATATCCCTTATCACTGCTCCTATTCAACATAGTACTGGAAATACTAGCCAAAGCAATTAGAGAAGAGAGAGAAATAAAAGTAGCAAAGATAGTAAAAGAGGAAGTTAAACTACCATTATTTGCAGACAACATGATACTCTACATAAAAGACCCCCAAAGCTCCATTGAAAGACTCCTAGATATAATAAATAAATTCAGCAATGTAGCTGTATACAAAGTCAATACTCAAAAATCAATAGCATGCTTATACACTAACAACAAAATCACTGAGAGAGAAATAAGAGAAGCCACACCCTTCACACTAGCACCCCCAAAAATGAAATACTTAGAAATTAATCTAACAAAAGAAGTAAAAGAGCTATACAGGGAAAATTATAATACCCTGAAAAAGGAGAACAAAGAAGACCACAGAAAATGGAAAGACATCCTGTGTTCATGGATAGGAAGAATAAATATTGTGAAAATGGCCATTCTCCCAAAATTGTTATGCAGATTCAATGCAATCCCAATGAAAATACCACTAACATACCTCATAGATCTAGAGAAATCACTCCTAAAATTCATCTGGAACCAGAAGAGACCTAGAATAGCTAAGGCAATTCTAAGCAGCAAAGCCAAGGCAGGAGGCATCACAATCCCTGACTTGAAGTTATACTACAAAGCTACTGTAATGAAATCAACATGGTACTGCAATAAAAACAGATCTGAAGATCAATGGAGTAGACTAGAAGATACAGCCACAACTATGAGCACACTCAATCACCTTATCTTTGATAAAGGGGCCAAGCATACTCACTGGAAGAACGATAGTCTCTTTAATAAATGGTGCTGGAAAAATTGGCTATCCATATGCCAAAAACTAAAACTAGATTCATGCCTATCACCATATAGTAAACTAAAATCAAAATGGATTAAAGATCTAAATATTAAAACAGAAACACTAAATCTGTTGGAAGACAAAGTAGGTAAAAATCTTGAAGACATAGGGGTAGGTAGAGAATTCATGAACAAGAACCAAACTCACAGGAAATACTTCCCAGAATCAATAACTGGGATCACATATTATTAAGAGTTTCTGCATGTCCAAAGAAATCTCCAGCAGAGTGAAAAGAAAACCCACAAACTGCCAAAAAAATCTTAGCGAACTGTCCCTCAGACAAAGGACTTCTGTCTAGAACTTATAAAGAATTTTTAAAAATCAGACCCCCAAAATTCAAACACCCAGTCCAAAAATGGGCATCCAAGATGAACACATAGTTCTCAGATGAAGAAATATGAATGGCAAATAAATATATGAAAAAATGCTCATCATTGTTGGTCATTAGAGAAATGCAAATTAAAACCACACTGAGATTCCATCTCACTCCAGAAAGAATGGGCCAGATCAACAAAACTACCAATAACAAATGCTGGAGAGGCTGCAGGGAAGAAGGAACTCTTCTGCATTGTTGGTGGGAGTGTAGACTGGTGCAACCACTGTGGAGGTCAGTCTGAAGATTCCTCAAAAAGCTGGAATTGGAAGCCCCATTCCACCCAGCTATTCCACTCCTAGGCATATTCCCAGAAGAAGTGAAAACATCATACCACAATGATATATGTGTACCCATGTTTATAGCAGCACAATTTGTAATAGCCAGATCTTGGAAACAACCTAAGTGCCCATCAACTGAGGAATGGATAAAAAAATTGTGGTACTTTTATACAATGGAGTAGTACTCAGCTATAAAGAATGATCACATTGAGGTTTTTATAAATAAATGGATGCAATTTGAGACCATACTTATAAGTGAAATAAATCAAACTCACAGGTATAAATACCACATAGTGTCCCTAGTGTAAGAAAAGGTAAGAAGAGTACAAAAGATTCTATGGTAATCATGGATTCCCATTATATTGCTTTGAAGACTTGTAATGTTTTCATTCATTGGTTGGAATGATTTTATTCTGTTTTATTTGACCTTATTATGTGTGATGGTATGAACAGCTACTTTGAAGAAAACAAGACATTTTGGAAGCCATTGCTGATTCAATATCATCTTGCTTTGAAGTCCTACCATGCTTTTGTTCTTCTATTACCATTGGTTCTATCATGTTGTGTCTTACTGGATTTTAATATGCATAATAATACAAACAAATTTTTTATGGAAAATAAGATATTTTAGTAGATTGTTCATCCTCTGTTATTTGGTTCAGAATACCTTGTAATAGTTTCATTCTCTTGAATGCTTTTATTCTATTTTGTTATGTTTGATATTATTGTGTGTGAAGCTATGCTCAACTACTTCAAAGAAAGAGATATTATGGTAGCTACTGTTGATATCCAATTGTCTTGTTGTGAAGTGCTGTGTTGGTTGTATTGCTCTGTTCTGATCTGTGTTGTTCTGTCCTCTTTTGTTTTATTCTCTGTAAAATAAAATTAAAAGAAAAGAAAAGGGGCTCTGATACCTAGGCCCAGAAATAAAAGAAGTTTATTTGCTCAATCCTGCCCAAAGGAACTTAAGGAGATTTTAGGGGGCAGCTATTTTCTACCAAATTTGGAATCATTGTTTATGATGAAAAAGCCAGGCTGCTTTATGACATGTTGAAAAGCCCATGAACAAGAGATGTAATAAATTGGACTTTAGAAAGAAACTGAGGCAAACAAATCAAAAAAGCTCTGCCCTCAGCTCTAGTTTTTGGAATCTCAGATACAACTTGACCCTAGAAATAACATATTTGTAGATGAGAGACAACAAGTCTCTTGGGAGTCCTACCCCAACAGTGGGACCCTGGGAAAGACCAGTCACATACCTGTCTGTGATATTAGATTCAGTACCAGAGAGTGGCCTCCCTATTTTTGTGCACTTGCAGCAACCGCCCTTCTGATTAAAGAGGCAGAAAATTTGACTTTGGGACAAAACCTGACAGTCTAGGTGCCGTATGCTGCCACTGAGCTTCTCAATAGGCAAGAACATCACTGGCTTTCAAACAGCTGCCTCACCCTATAAAAAGACTGCTTCTCAGAAATCTCCAGCTCATCTTCCAGGCAGCAAAGATTTCAAATCCATCCAAATTTGCCCACAGGGCTCATACAACTCAACCACAATCACCTTGCATTGACAGATGAGCTCTGTACTAGCCTGCCTGATCTCCAAATGGAGCCATTAGGAGACACTGAGTATATCTTGTTCAAAGATGGAAGTAGCTCTGTTAAAAGTGGGCAGTTATAGACCAACTATGCTGTTGTTACCACTGAAAAGGTGTTTCTAGATAGACCTCTTCCACCCAGTTTGTCAGTTCAATGGCTGAGCTCTGTTCACTCATATAGGCCCTCAATGTGGCAAAAGACAAAAAGGTGAATATTTACACAGGTTCTCAGTATGTCTTCCCTATAGTCCATGTCCATGGGATGTCATACAAGGAGTGTGGACACTTTATAGCTGAAAGAAAACAAACAAAAAACAAAGATGAAATTTCTCAACTTTTGACTGCAATTTTGAAGTGAAAAAAGTCTATTATCCTTTGCAAAGGACACCAGAAAGTAAAGGACACTGTTACTCTTGTCAATCATAAAACAGATGAGGCCACTAAACTGACTGATGAGGCCTCAAGTTGGAAAGACAATGATTTGATCCAAAATTTAGAAATTCTAGATGAGATCCTACTAAAAGCTGTTCTTAGCTCACACAAAAGTTTGTTTCATTATACTGAAGAAGAAATAAGGTGAGGAAAAAAGGAAGGGGCTAATGTGAACCAAAATGATGTCTGGGCCTTACCAGATGATCAAATAATCACTCCAAAAGGGCTTGTCTACACCTGGGTTAAATGTCACTGTGACATCACCCATAGAGGAAAGACTGCTGTGGTCCAGCTTCTGGGTCATTATTAATATATTCCAAAATTGACAGTGATTTGTGCAGTCATTAACAAAAGTTGTCAAATATATGCAAAGACTGAAGCCTCAACAGGCCCTTAACCACTACCCAGAATCCAATATGCAGGATTCTCTCTTTTTAAAGATCTTCAAATATACTTTACTGAAATTAAACTTGGGACACAAGTATTTGCTGCTTCTTGTATGCACTTATTCTGGCTGGCCAAAAGCATTTCCTACAAAGGCTGAAAAGGCTCAGAAGTATGCAGAGTTTTGTTGAGAGAAATTTATTCCTAATATGGACTACCTCTGACTATAGGCACTGACAATGGGCCATCATTTCTAGCAGACATAACTCAAAAACTAATGAAGGAACTAAAATCAAATGGAATCTAGACATTGCCTATAGGCCCCAGAGCTCTGGTGAAGTAGAGCTAATGACAGAATCATAAGTCAATACTGACAAAATACTACCAAGAAACTCAGATACCATGGGTAGACTTGTTACTTATGGCCCTCATGAAAGTCAGAACTTTATCAGGGCTCACTAGATGTACCCCTTTAGAAATGATATTCAGGAGGCTTCCATCATTAATTAAAGGTCTCCCAAGGGATATATGCCAGTTGGAAAATATTACCTTTTATGAACTACTTATTCAGTTGGGAAAAACTTTCTCCCAGATACATAAAAATATAGCAGAGAGATCACCTGTAACTACTGATACACACACACACACACACACACACACACACGACCCAGGTGATATGGTTTGGGTCAAAAATGGAAAAAGATATCTTGTCCCCAATTTGGACGGGCCCCTACTTAATTATTTTGACCATTCCCACCACAGTAAAAGTGGCAGAGATCCAACCCTGGATTCATGACTCTAGGATCAAGCTAGCTCATCCTGACAATTTCTGGAAAGCCTGCCTTGATGAGACAAAACCTCTAAAGACTACTGTGAAGAGACAATGCACTCAAGCATTGTTCCTACCACTCCAAAAGCTGGCAGGTTAATGCACAACTGAAGATTAAACAGATCTTGTACACTGGATTACCTGTCCTAAATGACCAATGTTCTGTTACCCAGTTGGGGTTTTAATCCACCTTCTCCAGTTAATTGTAGTGCTTAATAAAGGACTCTGGGATGCCTCCCAAGAGGACTGGAAGGTTCCTCACAAAATTGCCTTCACTTTTTCTATATTGGTATGACTATTATACTAGGTGCCTTGATCTATTTTGTCAAGTTATACATTCAATATTATTCTGTCTGGTTTCTTATTCCATATCTCCTGTTAATCTCAGTGTTTGTTATTATTCTCTGGGCCACAACTCCAGCAGACTGGGAAACTTATAGAAAGCCTGCCTTTGTTCTCTGCTACATAAATATAATTCTTGGGTTGCTTATCTTTAGCTGTCTACACCTAAATTAAAAATGAACCTCCAATAGAATGAATATGTGTAAACCCCCAAGGATAAAATGGAAATTCAAGACATTGGCAATGCCAAGTTCAAACTGAAGGCAAAAACTCCATAATAATTCCTAATCAGATCAAATGGGACCCCTCACAGCCCAAAGTATATCTTTATTTTAATGCATGCCCAGCTCCACTAGCTCTCCAAACTGGGAAAACCATCGCCATTCCTCAGGAGGTAGATGATTAAATTGGGAATGAGAATATCATTCCAATAATGTCTGTCCGGAATAACAACAAACCAAAAAATATTGCAAAGCCTTTTTCTTGTCTAGGTTCTGCCCCAAGTGGGATTGTTTATACAGTGGAGTGGATCAAAAAATAGACTTTTAGTTCAGCTCTCCTGTAGTCCAACTTGCTGAAAGGGAACTTGTAAACCCTCACAATATACTATTCCAGATCCCTCCCATCAAGACTCGTCATTGGGTTGCCAAGTGAAAGTCCAGATAGATGGATGGGGACAAGGCCCATGGCTTATTTTAAAACCCATATAATTCTGTACACCTACATAACCCCTGTCCTTCATTATGATTCCTTCCCCAAGACCACTGGTATTTCTGCTGGCACCTGCACCCACTGTAAATCATACAGGGCCCACAACTCCTGATCTCCTACATCTGGGCAACAGCACCCTTAGGGCTTTCAAGCTGTAAGCCCAGACTTAGGAAAAGACTGCTGGCTCTGTGTTCCTCTTTCAGTCCTATCCTATCAAGCCCTAGGTCTCACTTGAAATAACTAAACTTAATTCAGCTAATGCTGCTGATCACTTTAGCCCTATCCCGCAATGGTATGGGGAAACATTTCCAGCTTGCTGGGTTCCATTAAGGGTCAAAATGCCTCCACTAATTGTATAGATGTGTTGACTGTCACCTCAGGCTCTCTGGCAGCCCCCCTTCAGACTTTATTTGCTTGCTCTGATGGGGTGCATCAACTGTTTGATAGTACCAAATTGAATTCCTATGCACTTGCTTTTCTGCTACCTTACCTTTCTGTTTATTCAGGACAATGAGGTCCTGAAAATGTCCATTGGTCAAGTCAAAAATGTGACCTTATGACATTGCCCATATTATCTGGGATAGCAATAACCGGGAGTTGACACTCAGTGCTACAGCTATGGGTGTAATCCAACAAGGTACTTACAGTTAAGTATTTAAATTGCTGGAGATTTTGCAAATGTACAAACCTCAATAGATACACTGCAGAATCAAACAGACTCTTTGGCTGTAGTCATCTTTCAAAATCAAGGAGCCCTTGATCTTCTGATGGCCCAATGTGGAGGTACTTGCCCTTTCCTAGAGGAAGAGTGCTGCTATTATCCTATGAGTCAGGAATAGTAAAACTTCCATCAGCTATGGGAATGCTCTAAGCATAAGGTTTCAAATCTTATGGGAGGCTCTTCCAGGCTGGGATATCTAGATTTTTCTCCCCTCATGGATAAGAGCTCAGCTCAGACCTTTAATGAACCTCCTGGAAGTTCTTCTTCAAGAATTGTGTGATCCATATTCTGACATGCTTCCTGACTGAATGCTTTGAAGCTATGCACCACCACCTCCTTTTAAGTTACTCCCCCTTACCAGCTCCTTAGCACTGGGGAAACTGAGGATGCTGAGGAAAAAGCATCTTCCCCATAATAAAAATAGGGGATATGTAAGGGCATAGTTGTAGAATAGCAATCTTATAGACATTTTATAGCAAAAGTTAAAGATCAATTAATGGCCTGTGACTATGCTCATGCTGCCTGTCACATAGCCTGCTAAGCTCAGTTAGCCTTGACTGTCTGCATCCAGCTGCTTCCCCCAGATAATGTAACAGGTCAACCTGACTGCATCCAGCTGTAATGCTCGTGTTTTTCCCTACATAGAAAAATACATACTGTTTTCCAATTTGCTTCAAGGACTTCATGTCTGGGATAGACTGGCTCAGTCAAGGACACATTTAACTCCACTTGCTCCATTCAAACCCCCTCCCCTCCTTCTCAGAATGTTCCTACCTTATGATAAACAAGTTACTTTAAGTAAATTTAATTAGAACTAGCTTGCTTGACAACATATGACTTAATTCATGTAAGCAATTATGTAATAATCATTTATCAGCCTTGTATTTCCTACTTGCAATGTGTATTTAAACTGGACTCTAAACTAATGCATGCCTGGTGATTTGGACTCTGACTCAGTCCTCCAGCCTGCTGGCATTAAAATATAAGTTGCAAATCTGGGAAGGTGGTGGATCAATAAGCAGCAAAGTAAAGAGTCTCTCTGAGAGAAATAGCTCAGATACTGCAAAACAGCACCCTGGAGAAGACCAGACAGAAGAAAATGGATCCTCCTGACCTAGGAAGAAACTAAAGGGAAAAAAGAAAGAAAGAAGAAAGAAAGAAAGAAAGAAAGAAAGAAAGAAAGAAAGAAAGAAAAAAGAAAAGAAAAAGTGGACTGAAGGCTGTAGCCAGATGCACTCTCACTGGAGCTGGTCCCACTGTGTACGAAATGCCACTGAAATCTGAAAATGTGCAGTCATAGTGAAGTTAAGGGTTGGCAAGCCCGAGGGCCTCTGCGGGAGGACAGGGTTGTGGAGGGGAGAGGTGGAGCAGAGAATAGCACTGGCTCAGAGATCTGCACCAGCTCATGGTGAGTGCAGGGAATTCAGTCTTCCTGTGGGAGTGGGTGATTGGCCAAGCATTTTGGAGTTGGGTAGGATAAGCCTAGAACCAGAACTGCAGCAGCTTCAGTCAGCCACTGCTAGCACAAAGCAGATTGGTGAGAATAGCTTGGACTGAGTTCCACCCTTGTGTGTGATCCAATAGCCAAGGATGAGGTTTTCTTGAAGCTATCCCTAACCAGCTCCATCCACATGGCACACAATAATGTGGTGAAGACTCCCAGTGTTTAACCAGCTCAGGAGAGAGGGGCTCCACCCCTGCTTGTCCTTCATTGGTCAACATCAGACTGGCCAGCATGCTTCAGAGTAATTGTAACCAATAAAGGAAGTGCCAGGGACTGCCCCATCCACTTGTCTGGAAGAAACCAGAAACATGACAAGAGGAAAGAGCAAAAGGAAGTCTCCAGCCTCCAACCCAAACAGTACTGGCCCAGGAGAGGTAAACACAGAAGAGATGAGGGGGTTCACACCTGAAGTTTCCAAAGAAGCAGCATCTGATATAAAGAAATATCTTCATGACATTATAAAAGAACTCAAAACAGAAATACTAATACAAGGAAGATATTAAAAAAATAAAAGAAATGATAAACATCTCTCAAGAAGGCATAGATGGAAGAGTGGAGGAGCAGAGAAAAAGGAGGGAAACTGTCAATGAAGAATATTTTTAAAAATCTAGAATACATGAAACAAGTTCAAAGAGATTACCAGGAAATTAAAAACTCCATTGAAAGCTGGCAAAACTGCTTGAAAGAAACTAAAGATAGACTATCAAACCTTGAAGACAGATTTGCAATGTGTGATCATGAAAGGAAAGATCTCTTTAAAATAACAAGGAACTAGGAAGTAACAATACAAAGGTTAGAAGATGACAAGAGGATCTATAACTTAAGAATAAAAAATGTGAGTGAAGAAGCAGGGGTAAACACAAAGGAAATACAAAGGCTATTTTCAGAAATAATTAAATAAAACTTCCCAAACATAGGAAAAGGAAATGATATTCAGATATATGAGGCATACAGAACTCCAGCCACCTACAACCAAAACAGAGCTACACCAAGACATATAATAAAGATCCCAGAAGTTCATCACAAGAACAGAATATTAAAAGCTGTCAGAGAAAAGAAACAGATCACCTATAAAGGAAAACTCATCAAAATCATGACAGACTTTTCGACACAAACCATCAAATCAAGAAGAACTTGGAGTGAAGTATTCCAAGTCCTGAAAGAAAATAACCTCCAACCCAGATTGATGCATCCTGCAAAACTGTCTCTCAAAATTAATAGAGAAACAAGATGCTTCCATGACAAAGAGGAACTGGGGGAGTTTGTGACCACCAATCCAACCCTACAAAAAATACTGAAGGATGAGAGAGAGAGAGAGAGAGAGTGAGAGAGAGAGAACATCATGTTTTCAGGAACAGTGGCAGAAAGGCCTCAATGAATGGGGCAGACAGTGGAATGAAGGAGAAAAGTAGACAACCCATGGCAGAAAAATAGCATAGCAGAAATGAGGCAGAGAAGGTTGGCTATAATCTCTTACATAGAAGGCCTTGATACACTAACAAAAAGAAACACAGGCAGAGTAGATCAGGAGATAGGGTCCATCAAGATGTTCTGTATAGGAAATATAATTAACCCGAAAGAGGGTTTATGGACTAAAAGTCAAAGATGAGAAAATAATGCTTTATGTGACAGGGAACCAGAAAAAAATGGGAGTAGCTCACCCTTCAGCTGCAGATTGGTTGGAAAGACATAAACTTTTATGCAATGGAGAACTACCCAGCTATAAGGAAGGAAAACCTTGAGGCTCTTGTAGGTAAATGGATATAACCTGAGATCATGCTTAGTGGTAAAAAGGTTCAGAATCACGTAGGTAAATAGTGGGTTGCCTCCCTAATCTAAAAACTAAAGGAGTTAGTGGGGTACAAAATGTACAGTGCACCTTGGGAAAGTGAAAGGGGAGGAATTGTCTAAATAGGGAAAGCAGAGAACATTGTTAATCTTGTATCATGATTTGAAACCCATATTGTTTTCCTCATTCTGTTTTGTTTTGGTTATATTCTATTCCGTTTTGTCTACTTGTACTAGATTTGAGGGCATAGACAGCTATTCCAAAGATAGCAGGATATACTATGGTAACCATTTTTAATTTCCTAGTATCTTAATTTGAAGCCTGTATTGCTTTCACTGTCTTGTTTTGACTGATTTTATTTGAATCTATATTGTTTGATCACTGTCTTGTTGTGACTGATTTTATTCTAATCTGTCATGTTTGATAGTATCAAGCCTGAGAGTACAGGCAACTACTCTGAAGACAATAATATTCACTATGATACCCATTCTGGTTTGACTATTACCCTCTTTTGAAGTCCTATAATGTCTCCAATGTTTTGTTTTCATTGATTTTGTTCTGTATTGTTATGTTCAATTTTACTGTGCCTGATGATATGGAAAATTTTATTGAAGATAACAAGAGACATCATGATAACCTTTGTAGATCACCTTGTATTGTGGTTTTAAATCATGTACTATGTCTATCCTTTTGTTTTGAATGACCCCATTTTGTTTTTTTCTGATTTGGTTTTATTCTTTTCAAAATAAAAAGAAATAAAATATAAGTTGTCTTTCAGACTGCTTGGTGCAAAGTCTTCTATTTGGTTTGAAACTGATTTTTCTTCAGCAGTGAAGAATAATAGTAGGCCTGCCATGCAGCCACAAGGAACAGTGTTATAGCATGTGCCTAGATGTCCCCCCACAGCCTTGTGCAGTCTACAGCTGGAGCTTTTTCAGAGGTAGTTGGGTCTAGAGTATATGATGCAGGAATTGAGTCATGGTGCAATGCTAGGCTCAAGGGCAGTAAAATTAGGGGTGAGTCATACCTGTCCTGAGTAGTCTGTATAAAATAAAAGGGGCAGAAACATGTTGTTAAGTCCTCTTGCTTGTTTTGCTCCCTTTACCTGTCATAGGCTGTTTCTCCTCTGTGATACCTGTCTGCTATGACACCCAGCCTTAGAGCCAGCCCATTATGGACTGAAACATCTACAAACTGAGACCTAAGTAAACCCTTTCTCTCCCTTATCTTTGGTGTTGAGTATTTTGTCTCAGTAATGAGAGAGAAGTAACTAAGACAAGCAGCATAGATACAAATGCTGTTTTAGGAAATATCCTTGGCAAAGAAGACTGAAGCTGTACATATACATGGCAACAGCTCCTCCTAGGGACACACCCAGCTATGTCCTCCCAGCTATGTCCATATTATTAGTGCACAGATACTTGGAACTGGAAGTGCTCCAATGTTTCTAATCCCATGGGTAAATGTACTGCTGCGCATTCACACAGCAGAGCAACTTATAGAAATGTGAATGTAGAGAGTATAGTGTGCAACATCAAGGAGTATCACATGCACCACAGCAATGAAGGAGCAGACACAAGAGAGCTCATGTTCACTACCCCAGCACAGGACCACAGAGGCAGAACAATGAAGCCATTCTTGTGGAAGTCATGGGGCTGGGGCAGAAGCCAGCAGATGCATAGGAGATGCTGGGGGTGCTGGAAATGTCTTGTTTCTTGATCAGGATCCTGATCATGTTGACTGAGGGTGGGGAATGGGAAAGACTGTGGACTGTATGTTTATGACATGAACATGTTCTGATATGGGAATCGTACTTAAAGCAACATTGGATTGTGCATCAAGCTCAGCATGAGAAAACCCCTTGGCCCAGCAGTATTTTCCTGCTCAAGATAAACTCACAGTGACTATGTGGTGCTCTTTCTCTTGTAGAGAGGATGTGCAGGGTGTGAGTCCCAGGGTCTAGCACCCATTAGCAACACACATGGGCAAGGGTATCTGTGTGCCAGGTTTAACACGCTGTCTCTCCATCCCTCAAGATGAGCTTGCCAAGCCCTTCACATGTCACCCTGGAACTCTTTCCCAGATGGGAGTTGTTCACCTACTCTGGTGCATACCCTTTAAATTTCCACTTCTGACCAAAAGGGGAGCCAAGCCAGCTCCGTGCCATGAGGTGAGTTGCAGCTTGCCAGGGCAGGCCCGGAAAAGTTTGGAACCATCAATCCCAGTGGCTGGGTGCCAATCAGCCCCCTTAGGACACTGGACTAGGTTCCACAGGTTCTGCAGGCTTGAGTGGACTACGCCCAGCAACCTTCATTCAACCAGGTGAGCCAGGCCCGCCCAAAGGGGAGCCAAGCCATGGGGTGAGCTGTGACTCACCAGGGCAGACCCAGAGAAGTTTGGGACCATCAATCCCACTCTTGAGACACTGGACTGGGCTCCGGAGGTTCCACAGGTTTGAGTGGACTGTGCCCAACGACCTGCATTCAACCAGCAGAGCCAGGCCCACCTGAAAGGGATCCAGGCCAGTGTCACTGCCACAGGGTGAGTTGTAGCTCACCAAGGCAGGTCTAGGAAACATTTGGGAGCATCGGTCTCAGCGGGTGGGTGCCCACCCGGTGGGTGCCTGCCCAGCCCCCATTGGAAGCTGGACTAAGCTCCAGAGGTTCCAAGGGCTTGAGTGGACCCACACCTGGTGACCTTTATTCAACCAGGGGAGCCAGGCCCACCACACAAGGGGAGCCTAAGCCAAGCAAGTCCCAGTAGCAGAGGGCTCAGGAGATGATTTCCAACACATCCAGGGAAAGCTTTGGAAAATCACTGGAAACAAGGAAATATAGGAAAATGGACAAAACAAAAGACCAAAATGCAATCTCAAACCTCCAGCCCATCCCAAGAAAACCTAGGAGCCAAGTACATAGAAGAAAATACTACAAATACACCTGAAATGCATGAAATGTTATCAACTGAAATAAAGAAGCAAGTACAGGCAGCTATGAGGGAACTCAAATCAGAAATATTCTCCCAGGTAAAAGAAGAAATGATAAAAGTAGTGAAAGAAATACTGCATGCACCCAACAAAGACACAGCTAAAAAAAATTAGAGGAACAAAGCAAAATTGTACAATCCCTGAATGAACAGTTTAAGAGACAAACAGAATGCATTAAGCAGATTCAAAGAGATATACAGGAAATCAAAAACTCTAATGAAAGTTGCAAAAACTGCCTCAACAAAAGTGAAGATAGAATCTCAGACCTCAAAGATAAGATTGCAGCTAGTGAACAGGAAAAGAAAGATCTTCTAAAAATAACAAGAAATCAGGAAATAACAATTTAACAGCTGTAAGATGATGCAAACAAAAATAATATAAGATTAATAGGGATAAAAGAAAAAGAAACGGACAACACAAATGATATCAAGAGGCTATTTACAGAAGTATTAGATAAAAACTTCCCAGACATGAGTATGGAAACTGACATACAGATTAGTGAAGCATATAGAACTCCAAATAGCCATAACCAAAACAAAACTACACCCAGATATATTATAATCAACATCCCAGAAATCCAACATAAAAGCAGAATATTAAAAGCTGTTAGAGAGGAAAGACAGATCACCTATAAAGGAAAACCTATCAGAATCACAGCAGACTTCTCAACACAAATAATGAAGTCAAGAAGAACATGGAGTGAAGTTTTCCAGATCCTAAAGGAAAATGACTTCCAACCCAGACTGATGTACCCTGCAAAACTGTCCTTCAAAATCGATGGAGAGATAAGATACTTCCATGACAAAGAACAGCTGAAGAACCTCATGATCACCAAACCAAACCTACAAAGAATACTGAAAGACATTCTAGATACACATAGGAAAAAACCACTAAGCAAGATAGATAATTAAACAGAGTGGAAAGTTAAGATACAACATCAGAAAGATAACATGTCAATAATAAACCAACATATGACAGTTATAACCATCAATGTAAAAGGCCTCAGTTCACCAATTAAAAGAAACAGACTGGCAGAATCAATCAAGAAACAATGTTGAACCATATGCTGTCTACAAGAAACCCATCTAACCCAAAAGGAAACTCATAGACTAAAAGTAAAAGGATGGAAAACAATACTCCATGCAACAAGAACTCAAAAAAAAAAAAAGAGCAGGGATAGCTATTCTTTTTGCAGACCATGTGAACTTCAATCCAAGAATGGTTCAAAGAGACAAAGAAGGCCACTACATACTAGTTAGAGGAAAACTGTAAGAGGAAGAGATAACAATTGTAGATATATATGCACCAAATTCCAGAGCACACAACTACACAAAGCAAGTATTAACAGAAGTGAAAAATCAAATGGGCAATAACACAATTATAACAGGAGACCTTAACACACCATTGACACAAAGGGAGAGATCAACTAGCCAGAAAATCAGTAAGTAATTAACAGAACTGAATCACACCTGTGAACAAATGGATTTGATACACTTACACAGAGTGTTCCATCCAACAACATCAGGATATACATTCTTCTCAGCAGTGCATGGGAAATTCTCTAAAATAGACCATATACTAACCCACAGAACATATTTAAGTGAATGCAAAAGAATTGAACTTATCCCATGCATGTAATCAGATCATAGCACCATGAAACTGGAAATTAATGATAAAAGTAACTGCAAAAACCCCACAAACACATGGAAATTGAATAATACACTCTTGAGCAATCAGTGGGTCACAGAGGAAATAAAAGAAGAAATTAAACAATATCTACAAGCAAACAAAAATACAAATACAACTTACTGGAACCTGTGGGATGCAAATGAAAGCTGTCCTGAGGGGAAAATTTATTGCACTGAGTTCCCGCATTAGGAAAACAGAATGAACACAAATAAGCAACCTGATATTACGCCTGAAACATCTAGAAAAAGAAGAGCAAGCCAAGCCAAAAGCCAAAAGAAAGGAGGAAATTATAAAGATCAGAGCAGAAATTAATGCAATAGAGACTAAGAAAACAATTCAAAGAATCAATGAATCAAAGAGTTGGTTCTCTGAAAGAATAAATAAAATCGACAAGTCCCAGCCAACCTAATTTAAAAAAGGAAAGAAAAGACTCAAATTCATGCAATACAGAATGAAAAAGGTCAAATCACTATGGACCCTCTTGAAATACAGAAGATCATCAACAACTATTTTGAAAACTTCTACTCTCATAGGTTCAATAACACAGAAGAAATGGACAGATTCCTAGAAACATACGAACCACCAAAGCTGGATCAGATGTAAAACTGCTGAATAACCCAATTTCTATTAATGAAATTGAAAATGTAATCAAGTTCCTACCAACAAAGAAGAGTCCAGGTCCAGACAGATTCACTGCAGAATTTTACAAGAAATACAAAGAAGACTTAATACTGACTCTCTTCAAACTCTTCAATGAAATTGAAAGGGAAGCAATTCTCCCTAAGTCTTTCCTGAAAGCAAATATCACTCTAGTACAAAAACCTGAGAAAGACCCAACTAAAAAAGAGAACTACAGGCCAATCTCCCTAATGAACATAGATGCAAAAATTCTCAATAAAATATTGGCAAATAGGATGCAGCCAATCATCAAGACGTTTATACACCATGACCAAGTGGGATTCATCCCAGGCATGCAGGGATGGTTCAACATATGTAAATCAATAAATGTAATCCACCACATTAATAGAGCCAAAAGCAAGAATCACATGATCATTTCTATAGATGCAGAAAAAGCTTTTGATAAGATCCAATTTCCATTCATGATAAGAATCTTACAGAGAATTGGGATAGATGGTCTTTACCTCAATATGATAAAGGCTACCTATGACAAACCAACAGCCAGTGTCACATTAAATGGCCAAAAACTGAAAGCCTTTACCTTGAAATCAGGCACAAGAAAAAGATGTCCCTTATCACCACTCCTATTCAATATAGTACTGGAAATACTAGCCAAAGCAATTAGACAAGAGAGGGAAATAAAAGGAGTAAAAATAGGAAAAGAAGAAGTTAAATTATCATTATTTGCAGATGACATGATAGTCTACATAGAAGACCTCCATTGAAAGACAACTAGATATAATAAATAAATTCAGCAATGTAGCTGTATACAAAGTCAATACTCAAAAATCAATAGCATTCATATACACTAACAACAAAATAACCGAAAAAGAAATAAGAGAAGCCACACCCTTCATACTAGCATCCAAAAAAATGAAATACTTAGGAATTAATGTAACAAAAGATGTAAAAGCATTGTACAGAGAAAATTATAATAGCCTGAAAAAAGAAATCAAAGGGGACCTCAGAAAATGGAAAGATATCCCTGTTCATGGATAGGAAGAATAAATATTGTGAAAATGGCCATTCTCCTAAAATTGTTATACAGATTCAATGCAATCCCAATGAAAATACCACTAACATACCTCAGATCTAGAGAAATCACTCCTAAAATTCATCTGGAACCAGAAGAGACCTAGAATAGCAAAGCCAATTCTAAGCAGCAAAGCCAAGGCAGGAGGCATCACAATCCCTGACTTGAAGTTATACTACAAAGCTACTGTAATAAAAACAACATGGTACTGCAATAAAAACAGATCTGAAGGTCGATGAACTAGATTAGAAGATACAACCACAACTACAAACATACTCAACCACCTTACCTTTGATAAAGGGGCCAAACACGTTCACTGGAAGAACAATAGTCTCTTCAATAAATGGTGCTGGAAAAACTAGCTATCCATATGCCAAAAACTAAAACTAGATCCATGCCTATCACCATGTACTAAACTAAAATCAAAATGAATCAAAGATCTAAATATTAAAACAGAAACACTAAATCTGTTGGAAGACAAAGTAGGTAAAAATCTTGAAGACTTGTAGGTAGAGAATTCACAAACAAGAACCAAACTGCACAGGAAACACTTCTCGGAACCAATAACTGGGGTCACATCTTATTAAAGAGTTTCTGCATGTTGAAACAAATCTCCAGCATAGTGAAAAGAAAACCCACAAACTGGGAAAAAATCTTAGCAAACTGTCCCTCAGACAAAGGACTTCTGTCTAGAACTTATAAATAATTTAAAAAAATCAGACCCCCAAAAGTTCAAGACCCAATCCAGAAATGGACACCCAAGATGAACACACAGTTCTCAGATGAAGAAATACAAATGGCAAATAAATACATGAAAAAATATTCATCATTGGTCATTAGAGAAATGCAAATTAAAACCACACTGAGATTCCATCTCACTCCAGAAAGAATGGCCAGGATCAACAAAACTACCAACAACAAATGCTGGAGAGGCTGTGGGGAAAAAGGAACTCTTCTGCACTGTTGGTGGGAGTGTAGATTGGTGCAACCACTGTGGAAATCAGTCTGGAGATTCCTCAAAAAGCTGGAGTTGGAAGTCCCATTTGACCCAGCTATTCCACTCTTAGGCATATTCCCAGAAGATCTGAAAATATCTTACCACAGTGATATATATGCACCCATGTTTATAGCAGCACAATTTGTAATAGCCAGATCTTGGAAACAACCTAAGTGCCCATCAACTGAGGAATGGATGAAAAAATTGTGGTACTTTTATACAATGGAGTAGTACTCAGCTATAAAGAATGATCACATTGAGATATTTATAAATAAATGGATGCAACTTGAATCTATACTCATAATTGAAATAAATCAAACTCACATGTATAAATACTGTATAGTCTCCCTAGTGTAAGAAATGGTAAGAGTACAGAAGATTTTATGGTAATCATGGTTCACCATTATACTGCTTTGAAGTCTTATGCTTTCATTCATTGGTTGGAATGGTTTTATTCTGTTTTGTTTGATCTTAGTATATGTGATCGTATCAATAGTTACTTTGAAGACAAGACAATATGGCAGCCATTGTTGATTTAATATCATCTTGCTCTGAAGTCCTACCATGCTCTTTTTTTTTCTATTACCATTGGTTCTATCATGTTGTGTCTTACTGGATTTTAATATGTGTAATAACATAAACAAATTTTTATGGAAAATGAGATAATATAGCAGCCATTGTTCATTTTTGGTTTCTTGGTTCAGAATGCCTTGCAATACTTTCATTCTCTTGAGTGGTTTTATTCTATTTTGTTATGTTTGACATTATTGTGTGTAAAGCTAAGCTCAACTATTTCAAAGAAAGAGACATTATGATAGCTACTGTTAATATCCAATTGTCTTCTTGTGAAGTGCTGTGTTTCTTACATTGTTCTGTTCTGATCTGCTTAGATCTGTCCTCTTTTGTTTTATTCTCTTTAAAATAAAAATTTCTACATCTGAGATCAATCTTTGCAATAGCTCCCTTTCCATGTGTCTTGGGACCGGAAGTAGGAATGTATGGAGAAGGAGCAGAGCTCCCCTGATGGAGACAGCAAGAGTGGACAGGGCAACACCATCCTGCCGGGCTGTCTTGATAGGCGCAGGGCATGGGTCTCAGCCTCCCACAAGGCTTTCCACAGTAGTCAGAGCAGAGGGCTTCTGGTATACTCCAAATTCAGCCCTGAGTCCGACGGAACCCTACGCCTGGAGCCGGGTTTGCAGCACGGCTTACTCAGGGCCTGGGTATGGGCTTGGTGCGCCCCTGCCCGCAGTCAGTGCCTCCCGTTGGAGGAGGAAGTCGAGTCCAGTGCGCTCCTCAGCCCGGGCCCTGTGACCCTGGCTAATGCACTCCTCTGGGCCATACCTTCCATCCTGGATGGGTGAGGACACCAGGTCTAAGGGTGTGAGGAGGTTTTGCCTGCTCCTAAATAAGTAGATTAGAGCCCCGCCTGGAAGTAGGTGCATCTCTTTCAGGTGAAGGATCCCCCAGGGGAGCAGATCTGACAGTCCACGGTTGGGGACCTCTAGGGACCTCCTGCGCGGTGCTGCAATGTCACAGCCCGGGACTGGGACTAGAACACGCTGTGTGTGAGCCCAACTTGTGACCCACGAGGCCTGAACTGTGGTTGTGGGGAGGCCCGTGGCGGCGGTAGGAGCAGAGCCGTGCGGGGAGCAGGGTGTGTGTGTGGGGGTCCTGCCTGCCAAGGACAGTGCCCGAGGCCCCGGACCCAGCGCGGGTGGGGTGGGCTCAGAACACGGGAGACCCCAGGCGCTCAGGGCGTGGGACTGGCTGCACCGTCCTCACCAAGGGACCCAGAGGGGCCGCATCCCTCGGGTGGTGGGCGGGGCCTGCAGGGGGGAGTGGTCAGTTCCGGCCAGTTCCCCTGGGTTGGGGGGGTGCTGTCCACGGCCAGCGGTGCTGGCGCGCGGTGAACGCGGCTCCACGGACCGGCGGGGGTCGGGCGGGAGGACCGTGGAGCCAGCGCAGCCCCAGCGCCAAGGCCACGGCCTGTGTCCGCCCCGCTGGGCCGAGGCCGGGAGCCTGACGGCCCCGAAGCCCGTCACTTGCGAGCTGCCCCCCTGCTGTCCGCCCTCTGAGACGCCGGGTCTCTTTCTCCTCCCCAGCTTCCCAATGGTGGGCACAGGACACAGACAAAGTGGTTTGTAGCTTTATGCTACAATTCCTCATTTGGTCAAAAGAGAGCGCAATTGCGCTCCGAATGGTTCACCTGTCAAAACACCCATGAGCAAGTTTGACATTTTGCCGCAGTTTAGCCAATGCTTCCTCTTGAAGAGTTTTGTTTTGAGCACATGGTCTGGGTACCACAGCAGTGATGGTGTGTCCCATGTAGTGCATCGTATAAAACAACAAATTGCCCTGAATTTGAGCTTAAGGAGCCCTTTTAAGATGGATTATATGGATTTTTTTATGTGTGTGTGTCTTTCTTATACCCCTTGGTAGGACTGGCGAATCACTGCTGGTTTTTACCTTTGGAAATGGCAATTCCAAATAAGAGTTGCTTTTAAAAAAGGTATTAGGGACGGGGCCTAACCGGGCCACATCCAGCGAACTCCTACACACAGAAAACAGCAGGCAGAGTAAGGAGGGTGCCAAGAAGGACCTTGAAGAAAATTAAAAGGGCTTATGAGACACACAGGCACACAATAGGGACACAGTAGGGCCTCACCCAACACAAACACTATAGACAGGGAGATTTGAGGACCTGGAATAACCTGAAGACAAAGCAATAGCAGGAACTAAAAGTTGACCTACATCAAGACTACTAGAGTTGTCAGCCTAGGAAGAATATAGGACTCACCCAACAAGCCCTGGAACAGGAAGTCAGGTGATTGGCCCACCTATTCATTGTGGGACCCAGCAATTGAACAAACATCAATCTTACAGTAGGACCCCAAGATACACACTACCAACAGTTGACACTAGCGGGATTGAAGGACCAAAAACTAACTCTAAAGAGGAAAATGGCAAAATGAAAAAGCCAAATGCAATCTCAAACATGTAGTCCACCAGAGCAAGTAGAGGAGACATTGAAATAGAGGACTTCAGAAGTAACACACCAGAATTCTTTGAAAACATAGCGAGTGAAATAAAAAAAAAAAACTCCATGAGGCTATAGAGGAAATCAAATTAGAAGTAATCTCTCATGTAAAGACAGAAATAAGAACCTTAGTAAAGGAGTTGCACAGCGCAGCTAGAGAAGATGTATGCAGCAAAACTTTCATTCAAATTTAATGGAGAAATAAGATACTTCTATGACAAAGAACAACTGAAGAAATTCATGTCCACAAAACCAACCCTAGAAAGAGTACTGAAAGACATACTAGACAGAGATAAAAATGACCACAATCCCGAGAACAACAACAGAAAGAAACCACCAGGTAGGACAAGGAATTAAATAAGGGGGGAAAGCAGAAAGAAACAACTGGAATATAACATGGCAAAGTTGAGCCGGTACATATCAGTGATATTCATAAATGTAAATGGCCTCAATTCACCTATCAAAAGAAATAGGTTGACAGAATGGATCAAGAAACATGATCCCACAATATGCTGTATACAAGAAACACATCTGACCCAAAATGAAACTCATAGATTAAAAGTCAAAGGATGGAAAACAGTATTGCATGCAGCAGGAACCCAGAAAAAAGCAGGAGTAACTATTCTATTTGCAGACAATATGAACTTCAAATCTAAAATGATTAAAAGAGATAAGGACACTACATACTCATAAATGGAAAATTCAGGAGGAAGAACTAACAATTTTAAATATATATGCACGAAACCCAGGAGTACCCAACTATATAAAACAGATACTAATGGACATGAAAAACCAAACACACAAAAGCACAATTATAACAGGGGACCTTAACACCCCATTGTCACAAAGAGATAAATCAACTAGACAAAAAGCCAGCAAAGAAATAATAGAACTGAATCATACCTGTGAGCAATTGGACATAGTAGATGTTTACAGAGTGTCCCACCCAACCACATCAGAATACACATTCTTCTCAGCTGCATATGAGACATTCTCCAAAATAGACCATATATTATCTCATAAAACATCCTTAAGTAAATTCAAAGGTATGGAAATTATCCCATACATAACATCTGACCACAGTGCACTGAAATTGGAAGTTAATAGCAAAAGAAATTGCAAAACCTGCATAAATACATAGAAATTAAATGACAACCTTTTGAACAACCAGTGGGCTTAGAGATGAAATTAAAGAAGAAATAAAGCAATACCTACAATTCAATGAAAATGCGGAAACAATGTACTGTAATCTGTGGAATGCAATGAAAGCGATCTTAAGAGGGAAATATACAGCAATAAATTGCCATATCAAGAAAACAGAATGAACACAAGTAAACAACCTAATGCTTCATCTCAAGCTTCTAGAAAAAGAAGACCAAGCTAAATCCAAAGCTCAAAGAAGAGAGGAAATTGTAAAGATTAGAGCAGAAATCAATGCAATTGAAACTAAAAAAACAATACAAACAAATAAGGAATCGAAAAGCTGTTTTTTTTTGAGAGAATAAACAAAATTGACAAACCTCTAGCTAACCTTTTAAAGAAAAAGAAAAAACCCAAATTCAAGCAGTAAGAACTGAAAAGGGGAAGTTACTACAGATCCAATGGAAATTCAAAAGATCATGAATACCTATTTTGAAAATCTCTGCTCACATAGAATGGAAAACACAGAGGAAATGGACAGATTCCTAGAAACATATGAACTACTAAAGCTCAACCAAGAAGATATAGCAATTTTGAATAACCCAATATCAGCTATTGAAATTGAAAATGTAATTAAAAACTTAACAACAAAGAAAATCCTAGGTCCTGATGGATTCATGGCTGAATTCAGAAATTTAGAGAAGATTTGATGCCAATACTCCTTAAACTCTTCAATGAAATTGAAAAGGAAGCAATCCTCCCTAAATCATTCCTGGAGGCAAGTATTACTCTGATACCAAAACCAGAGAAATACCCAACCAAAAAGGAAAACTGTAGGCCAATCTTACTAATGAACATTGATTCAAGGATTCTCAATAAAATACTGGCAAATAGAATGCAGCAAATCATCAAGAAGATTATAGATCATGACCAAGTGGGGTTCATTCCAGGAATGCAGGGATGGTTTAACATATGCAAATCAATAAATGTAATACACCACATCAACAGAGCCAAAAACAAAAACCCCATGGTCATCTCAATAGATGCAGAAAAAGCTTTCAACAAAGTCCAACACATGTTCATGATAAAAAACCTTCAAACAATCAGAATAATACACGGTGTCTACCTCAACCTTATGAAGGCCATCTATGACAAACCAACAGCCAACATTATACTAAATGGACAAAAACTGAAAGCTTTCATTTTAAAATCAGGAACAAGACAAGGATGTCCACTATCACGAATCCTATTCATTATAGTTCTGGAAACATTAGCCAGGGCAATCAGACAGGAAAGAAATAAAAGGAATAAAGATAGGAAAGGAAGAAGTTAAATTATCACTATTTGCAGATGACATAGTACTTTATATAGAAGACCCAAAAAATGCCATTAAATACTAGAGGAAATAAACAAATTCAGCAGTGTAGCTGAATATAAAGTCAACACTCAAAAATCAATAGCATTCCTGTACACAAACAAAAAACCAGAAGAAATTATGGAACCATCACCCTTTACAATAACATCTAAAAAATGAAATACTTAGGAATCAGCCTAAGAATGTAAAAGATCTATATGCTGAAAATTACACCAAAAATGGAGATTGAAGAAGATATTAGAAAATGGAAGGATATTCCTTGCTCTTGGCTAGGAAGAACCAACATGGTGAAAATGGCCATACTCCCAAAACTGTGATACAGATTTAATGCAATCCCAATCAAAATACCATTGACATCCCTCACAGATCTAGAGAAAACACTCCTAAAATTCATTTGGAAACAGAAGAAACCTAGAATAGCAAAGGCAATTCTGGGCAACAAAGGCAAGGCAGGAGGCATCTCAATTCCTGACTTGAATCTATACTGCAAAGCCACACTGATAAAATCAGCTTGGTACTGGCAAAGAAATAGACCTGAGGATCAATGGAGCAGATTAGAAGATGCAAGCACAACTACAAAGACACTCAGCCACCTGATATTTGAGAAAGGGCCTAAATATGTCCACTGGAAGAAGGATAGTCTCTTTAATAAATAGTGTTAGAAAAATTGGCTCCCCACATGCCAAAGACTGAAACCAGACCCATGCCTATCACCATGCACAAAACTAAAAGCTAAATGGATCAAAGACCTCAATATTAAAAGAAACACTAAATCTACTGGAAGACAAGGTAGGTCGAAGTCTTGGAGACATAGGAGTAGGCAAAGAACTCATGAACAAAACACAAACTGCACAGGAAACACTCCAAAAAATCAACAACTGGGGTTTCATATTATTGAAAAGTTTCTGCGCTTCAAAAGAAATCACCAACATAGTGTAAAGAAAACCCACAGAATGGGAAAGAATTTTAGCCAGCAGCCCCTCAGACAAAGGACTTATATCCAGAAGCTATAAAGAACTGAAAAACACAAGCCCCCCAAATTCAAAGACCCTCTCCAAAAATGGGCATCTGAGATGAACACACAGTTCTCAGAGGAAGATATACAAATGGCAAATAAATACGTGAAGAAATGGTCACCATCATTGGTCATTTGAGAAATGCAAATTAAAACAACATTGGGATTTCATCTCACTCCAGAAAGAATAGCTGCCATCAAGAAATCAACTGATAATAAATGTTGGCGAGGTTGCAGGAAAAAGGAACACTGCTCCACTGTTGGGGGGAGTGTAGACTGGTGCAACCACTATGGAAATCAGTATGGAGAATTCTCAGAAGACTAGGATTGGAAGCTCCATTCAATCCAGCTATCCCCCTCCTGGGCATTTTCCCCAAAGAACTGAAAAGTTCATATCACAGTGATATATGTGCACCCATGTTCATAGCAGCACAATTTGTAATAGCTAAATCTTGGAAACAACCAAGATGCTCATCAACTGCAGAGTGGATGAAAAAGATGTGGTATTTTTATGCAATGGAATATCACACAATGGAATATATTACACAATGGAATGAACTATTATACAATGGAACTTTGTACAATGGAATATACAATGGATGATCTTGAGGCCTTCATAGGTAAATGGAGGCAACTTGAGACTATCCTCATAGTGAAATAAATAAGAATCAAATTTATAAATATCACATTGTATCTCTAATATAAAAATTAATAAGAACTGTAGGAGTAATAAAACCCAAAATGCTATTGCTATTGTAATTAGCTTTTTTACAATAGCTAATTGCTATTGTAAAAAAGAGAGGAAAAGAAAGGGCTCTAAATGATATAACTGCATGTGTGTTTAACTGTGTAAGATAGATGACCATATTACTAAGTTTTTGTTAGATCATTGAGCAGAACTGTTTGCAATCTCACTGTTTGAATGTTTACTTTGCATGTTTTAATTTTGTAACTTGAACAACTATTTCCAAGATGATAGTATGCAATTTATCAACTAGTGATTTTTTTTTTTTATTGGTACTGGGAATCAAACTCATGACCACGTGCTTGCAAGGCAGGTGTTTATGCCGCTGAGCTAAATCCCCAGCCCCAACTAGTGATTTCTTAGTGTTTTTTTTTTCTTTTTTTCCTTTGGAATTCTGTATTATTGCTACCCTTTTTCCTGTTTTGCTTTTTTTTCTTTTTAAATAAAAAAAGATATTAACACTTTAAAAATTCTTTACGTAGTTTTGTTTCCTTTTGTGATGAGCCTAAATCCATTCATATATTCTGATTTCAGTGTGGTTGTTGTAGTAAGAATCTTTGGATAGAAAGATCCCATAATGAAACGCTATTGTACAGATCCTGTGTTTTTGCCTTGTGAGCCAGACGAGGACTGTCAGAGTCTGAGGATGTGTTGGAGGAGGTCATGCGGGGACTTTTTGTTTGAGTTCCTTGGTTAGCACCTTACTTTCTGCCTCAGCCTTTGTTCTAGCCAGAAGAAGCACAAGGACTGATCAGAACTGGAGGGGCTGAGGAGAAGGAGGACATTCCTGGGTGTTTTGACTTAGCCTAGCTGGAAGGAAAGGTAAAAGCAGTTGTCTGAGTCACACAAGGCACTGGGGAAACCTGGCCCTGTCCCTCAGCACACGTGTGATGGGGAGCTGCCATGCAGACTCCAACTGACCCCCGAGAGAGGGTGCCTGTTTTCAGTGCTGCCCGAGTGCCATGAGGCCTTAGTTAAGGAGACCCCAGATGGCAGGCCGTATATGGTTCTTTAGGAACACGTAGAGCTGCATTGTTTCCTCTTCCCACACAGAAGGGAGGGCATATGAACCAGGAGCACACGGATAGCTGCTGCTTCCCAGGTCCTCACTCCATTGCTCCTCCAGGACTCTGTGGGCTGAGCCTGAATATTGACCAGGTGAACATCCTTCTCCCCACTCTTCCCATCGACCTGCCCAAAGCCCCTTCCAGAACCTTCTCCCAGCCAGGGCCGATTCTCCTCCTTCTTGTTCTCTTGCCTCATTGGAAAC
This sequence comes from Hydrochoerus hydrochaeris, assembly GCA_004027455.1. NCBI lineage: Eukaryota > Metazoa > Chordata > Mammalia > Rodentia > Hydrochaeridae > Hydrochoerus > Hydrochoerus hydrochaeris. Next base: position 13,079 of record PVLA01012420.1, on the reverse strand, counting down.
CCTGTGCCAAGTCCCAAGGTAACACTCTGCCCTATTCAGGGTGAATCCTGTGGTCAGGATTTTTGCCTTGGGATAAGAACCTGAGGGCATGTGACAAGGTAGGGTCCTTCTCTCCTGAGCTAGGCCCTCGCTGTGGCACAGCCTGGAGAGGACAGGCTTCCAACTCCACAGTCCTTCAGTCTTTGTCTGTGTGAGGAGCTCCCACCTGACCTGTCCACTCTCAAGACCCTCTTGGAATACGGCATCATTTCTCTTCAGGCCCTGAATTTTATGGCAGGCTGTGCATCCTCCTCAGCCTAGGGCCTCTGAGGTCTGAGTGCAGGTAACAGTTCCCTGGATATAGCCTCTCTGGCTGTTGCTGTCTGAAACCCCCTTACTGCAACACTCAGGAACTCCTTTGCTATAGTTTTTCAGACTTCCTTCTGATCCAAGTGACCTCAATGTGTCTCAAAGAGTCCCTTGGAGGTACCATTGTGGGCATCATGGCCTCCTTTCTCCTGACTGCTTTCATTTGCAAACAATCCTCAGCCCCTGACTTTCCCTAAATAACCAGATTATACAACACTGGCATGTGTTCTCTGAGTGGAGTACTACCTGCTCCCCTGTCCCTCCTTTTCCAGGTATGGCTTCTCTCTGGTCAGCATCCTCTCTCCCCATCAGTACATCCTGACCACAGTCATTCCCCCTTCAACCACTCCATTCTCTTCCCCTGGCAGCACCAGAGGATCTGCTTCTTCCTGATTTAAGAGTACTCTGCCTCCTCCCCACAGCCACAGTCAGCTCCTGGAGTGGAAAGGAGAGTGGGATTCTAATGTGACCTCTGGTTTGAAATCTGTACAGTTGAGTCTGCATAGGAAACAATTGTCTCAGAAGATGCTGCTCTAATGTTTTCTGTAGCTCCCCAAAGTTGAAACTCAAAACATGAAATTGAGGAAACAGAGCTCCAGTCAGGACAGTCAGGAAGAAGTCACATGTAGTCCCAGCTCACAGACTGGAAGGCAGCCATTTTGATTCTCCTAAGGTTTCTCCCCAAAGCAATACCAAATGTCATGTTGTCCCCTTCCTCTGCATTCACAAAGCAACATCCCATTCATACTATCCTTAAAAAGCACAGATCTTAAAGTACAGAATTCTCCCTGCTCATGTTTCTTCCAGTCTCTCCCCAAGCCAGGTGGCTTTATCTGTTTTGCTTTATAATCATACCAACATACATGTCAGAGGCTCACAGGCCTTCTGGCTGCTGCTTTGCTAATTAAGTAAGTGCAGGCTGAATCGCTGCTTTTGAATTTCCCTTCTTTATCATTTCTCTTCAATTAAACCAGCACATTATCCTGATTCAGTGGTATGTTGGTTCCATGATTCTGGTCACAAATTAAACAGGATGAGAACTAAATAAAATTTTTCCATAAGGTCAACATTGAGCCTAACCATTGAATTTTTAAATTAAATTAAATTGGTACTGCTTACAGATACACAATGATCGCATTCATCATAGGGAGTTTGTACCTGTACATGATATATCATGAGTCTTCTTCTTTTCCCATTCCCCTCCCTCTTCCCCTTCTTATTTACAAAGCTTTGTTTCCCTTGCATCCTTCTTTTGAATTTTTTCCTTTCTCTTCCTTTTCCCCTCTCGTCCCTCCTTAGTTCCCCTTTCTTTTTGAACAATTTTTCTATTTTACAATATATAACACATTTTGATTCTTATTTATACTTTCAGTATCTCACACCAGAGAGATAATGTAATATTTAAATATGTGTGTCCAATTTATTTCACTTTTAGAGTATGGTCTCAAGGTCTAGCCATTTATCTATAAACATTTCAAGTTTATCCTTCTTTATGGTGGAGTAGTACTTCATTGTATAAAAAAACCACATCTTTTTACCCATTCATTAGTTGATGGACATTTGGGCTGTTTCCAAGACTTAGCTATTATAAACTATGCCACTATAAACAGTGCATCCATATATCACTGTGATATGATGCTTTTAATTCTTTCAGGAAGATACCAAGTAGGGAATAGCTGGGTCAAATGGGACCTTAGTCCTAGTTTTTTTAGGAATCTCCACACTGATTTCCACAGTGGTTTCACCAGCCTACATTCTCACCAACAGTAGAAAAGCCTTCCTTTTTCCCAACATCCCCTCAAACATTTGTTATTGATTGATTTCTTGATAATAGCTGTTTCTAGAGTGCAATGTAAACTCAATGTTGTTTTAATTTGCATCTCTTGAATGACCAATGTGAAAGTTTTTTTGTATATTAATTTGCCATTTCTGCTTTTTCATCTGAGAAGTATATACTCATCTTGGCTACTCATTTTCATTTCTGTATCTTCTAATCTATCCACTGATCTTCAGGTTTATTTTTTGCCAGTAACATGCTGTTTTTATCATAGTAGTTCTGTAGTATAATTTTAAATAAGAAATTTTGATGTCCTCTGCCTTGTCTTTGTTTTCCAGTATTGTTTTTGCTCTTCTAGCTCTTTTCTGGTTCCTAATGAATTTTAGGAATGTTTTCTGTACTTCTGTGAGGTATGCAGATGGTATTTTGATTGGGATTGCATTAAATCTGTATAACAATTTTGTGAGTAGGGTTATTTTCACTATTTTGGTTCTTCCTATCCATGAGCTGATCACACACCCTTAATCCCAGTACACACATTCTAGATTCAGCTATCTCTGAAAAAGCCCTATCAAAGACTACATGAGGCTTTGTGGGAACATCTAGACAAAAGCCATATGTCATAGTTTATGTTGGTGGCCCCCAAGCCTCATGTGTTTGCACTGTGCATTTGTGATTGGTTCATTGTTTAGTGCTTGGATTGATGGTGTCAGAGCTACACCTGCCTAGGAGTGGAGCCAGCATATAATGTAATGGCTGGAAGAAGGCATATGTCTCTCTCTCTTGCCAGTTTCCACCTTGCTGTTTGCAGCCACCATGAACTGTGGCCCCACTATGCCACCCTGCCTTGGAGCCAACTGAGTATGGACTGAAACCTCCAAAAACTGTAAGAAATAAACCTTTCCTTTACCAACTTTGGGCATTAACTTTGTCTCAACAATGAATAAAAAGTAACTAAGACACCATAACAAAAAGCAAGGCAACGAAGTGCTTCCAAAAACTCCCAACTTCCCCAAAACCCAATTGGTTGGTACTGACAGAGAGGAAATCAGAAACTATACATCAGATAAGCCTGAAAGGGAACCAATGGAGATAAAACAGTTCAGTAATGTAGTTGGCAAATTTCAAGAAGATATTACTAATCTGATGATGACCCTAATGAAGCAAATCATCAGTTACTTTAGAGAAGACACTAATATATAGCTAGTGGAGCTAAAGAAAGAGATGTAAAACATGAATGCCTGGCATAGGAAAGAATGGTACTACATAAGAAAGGTCCAGAGTCCCAGGAGATCAAACATGTGATCAAAAGTATGGGTAGCAGAAATAAATAAAAAGGATGTACATAAGAAAGGAAGAACTCAAATTATCATTATTTTCAAATCACTTGATATTTTACATAGAAAACCCAAAAAACTACACCAAAAACTTTTAGAATAGCCAACCTTAGCAAGGAGCAGGATACAAGATCCTCACACAAAAATCATTAGCATTTGTGTACATTAACAGTGAACTCTAGGAGAAGGAAATTATGAAAGTACCACTCATAGTAGTTTCAAGAAAATTTAAATACCTGGAGTTAAAATTTAAATACCTAGAGTTAACCACTAAGGGAAAGACCTCTACAAGAATAAAAGATGAAAAATTAAAAAAAAAAAAGCCCACAAAAACTACAGTACTCTGAAAAACAAGACTGAAGAAGACATCAGAAAACATAAAGACCTGGGGGGGAGAAGACAAGATGGCCAATCAGTGAGCAACAAAATACAGAGCCTCCCAGGAGAAACAACTCATATGCCAGAATAAAACACCCTGGAGAGACCCAGACAGAGGGAGATGGATCCTCTTGACACAGGAAGAAATTAAAACGTAAAAAAGCTCATCAAATATTTCAGAACTACAACTGAAACAGCTAAAAATTAAGGGGACACAGTGTTTTCATGGTGACTTGCTAAGTCTGCACCAGCTTGAATCCACATGGCCAGCAGAGCCTCCCAAACTCATTCCCGCTGCCACTCACAGGAAGCACAGCCGCTCTGAAGTCGGGGGTTGGTGAGCCCAATGGAGAGTGGAGCTGGCAAAGGGACCTTCATTAATCCACAGTCAGTGCTGGGAATGATATCCCCTCAATGGGAAGGGCGCGACCAAATGGGTGACATTTTGGAATCGGGCAGGAGGAGCCTGAACTGGGAGCAACAGTGACTTCAGTTGATTGCTCCCTCCCCAGAGCAGATTCGTGGGATTTGCTTGGACTGGGCCATGCCCCTGGCCAGGACCCAATGAGCCATTCCAAATTGATTCCCTGCACCTAGCAAGTACTAACTTGGTGAAGGCAGCTTAAGTTTGGCTGGCCCAGTGAGAAGGAGCAGGCATACGCAGCTGCTGCTCACACCTTAGTGACAAGAGCAGGCAGGAGAGGGCCGAGGTCCCTCACCAGCATGCTTTGTAGGAAACGTGGCTAGGAGGGAAGGGGGCTAGGACCTGCACTGTAACCCATGTGGAGGAAGCCAGGGCCATGACAGGAGAGAGAGGCAAGAGGAGGCCCCCAGCCCAGAACCCTGAGAGCACTGATCCAGGAGAAGAAGAAAAAAGGGAGACTGAAGGTGGCAAACACACAACATCAGACATGGCTTCAATGGACATTAAGAGATATCTTCAGGACCTTGTAGATGAGCTCAAAACTGAAATATTAAATCAGGTAAAGCAGGATATGAGTAGAGTAATAAAAGAAATGCTCTCAGGAAGCATCTCTCAGGATGATACAGATGGAAGAAGGGAGGAACACAAAAAAAGGAGAGAAACAGTCAATAAAGAATATAAAGAAAATCTAGAATACATGAAGCAGATTCAAAGAGACTACCAGGAAATTAAAAACTCCATTGAAAGCTGGCAAAACTCCTTAAAAGAAACTAAGGATAAACTATCAAAACTTCAAGACAAGTTGGCAGTGTGTGATCATGAAAGGAAAGATCTCTTAAAAATAACAAGCAAACAGGCAGTAACAATACAAAGGCTACAAGATGACAAGAGAATCTACAATTTAAGAATAAGAAATGTGAACGAAGAAGCAGGAATACATACAGGTGAATAACAAAGGCTATTCACAGAAATAATTAATAATTATTTCCCTCTAATACAGAAATAATAATTCTTTTTCCCAAGCATGGGAATACATACAGGTGAATAACAAAGGCTATTCACAGAAATAATTAATAATTATTTCCCTCTAATACAGAAATAATAAATAATTCTTTTTCCCAAGCATGGGAAAAGAAAATGACATTTGGTTGTGTGAGGCATACAGAACTCTAGCCACCTATAACCAAAGCAGATCTATACCCAGCCATATAATAATCAAGATGCCAGAAATTCAATATAAAAACAGAATATTAAAAGCTGTCAGAGAAAAGAAACAGATTACCTATAAAGGTAAGCCCATCAGAATCATGGCTGACTTCTCAACACAGACCAGCAGATCAAGAAGAGCTTGGAGCAAAGTGTTCCAAGCCCTGAAAGAAAATAACCTCCAGCCCAGATTGATGTACCCTGCAAAACTGTCACTAGAAGTTGATGGAGAAACAAGATGCTTCCATGACAAAGAGGAACTGGGGGAGTTTGTGACCACCAATCCAACCCTACAGAGAATACTGAAGGACATTGTAGAGAGACAGAAAACAAATACCAGGATTTTAGGAACAGTGGCAGAAGGGCCTCAATGAGTGGGGCAGGCAGTAAAATGAAGGAGAAAACTAGACAAACAAAGGCAGAAAAATAGCATGACAGAAATGAGGCAGAGAAGGATAACTAGAAACTATAATATAGATGGTCTTGATATGCTATATTGTAAATAGTGCACCAGGATTTAAAACCCACATAACTCACACTACTCTGCTTAGATGTATTATATTCTGTTCCAGTCATTTTTACCTGTACTAGATTTGAGGGCACAGAGAGTAATCCCAAAAATAACAGGATATAGTATGGTAATCATCATTAATTTCCTATTAACTTAATCTAAAGCTCTGTAAAACCTACACTATTCTACCATGACTGATCGTAATTGAATCTTGTTTGTTGGATTGCTGTTTTGTATTGATAGATTTTATTCAAAGCTGTTATGATTGATAGTATCAAGTCTGAGAGTATAGGCAACTGCACTTAAGATGACAAGATCCACTAGAATATCCACTATGGTTTGATTATTACCTGCCTCTGAAGTTTTATACTGTCTACAATATTTTATTTTTACTAATATTGTTATTTACTGCTATACTCAATCATACTTCTATATTCAATTATGCCTGTTGATATAGACATTCTATTGAAGATAATAAGAAACAACACAGTAATCATTGTAGATCACCTTGTACTGTGGTTTTATACGACTTTTTTATTTCATGTTTTTATAGGAATTTGTTTTGTTTTGTCTTGCTAAGTTTTTTTCCCTCTAATACAGAAAGTATAGAAATACATGCAGATATTCATGTATGTGTAGTTGTCTACACTCTCACTGTTTGACTATGTACTTTGTATGCTTTAATTTTGTAACTTGAGCAACTATTTCTAAGAGGACAATATGTAATTTTAGCAGTGATTTCTTATTGTTTACCTTTTTTTTTGAATTCTGTATTACCCCTACCCTTTACATGCTTTTGTTTCTGTTTAAATAAAATTTTAAAAAAAGAAAACATAAAGACCTCCTTACTCCTGGATAGGCAGAATACTGCCAAATGGCCACACTTCTAAAACTGTTACATAGTTTCAATGCAGTCCCAATCAAAATATCCACATGAATACAATGCTAAAATTCATGGAAAGCCAGAAAAGACTCAGAATGCCAAAAGTAATTTTGGGCAATAAGCGTAAAGCAGGAAGCATACCAATACCTGGCTTCAACCTATATTACAAAGCAATAGTGATAAGAACAGCATGGTCTGGAACAAAAACAGATACGTGAGAGCCGGGGGTTTAGCTCAGTGGCATAAGCACCTGCCTAGCAAGTGTGAGGTCATGAGTTTGATACACAGTACAAAAAAAAAAAACACCACGCAGATACATGATTCAGTGAAACAGAATTGAGGATAGAGAATTCTCCCCAGATATATTCAACTGTTTGATCTTTGACAAAGAAGCCAAAAGTATATATTAGGGAAAGATAGCCTATTCAACAAGTGGGGTTGGGAATAATGGTTTTCTGTTTGCAGCTGGTTAAAACTGGATCCTTATCTCTTACCATACACTAAATTAAAATCAAAATGGATCAAAAATCTAAACATTATAACAGAAGCTTCTGAAGATAAAGTAAATAAGACATTGAAGACAGGTGTAGGAAAGGATTTTCTAAACAGAATCTTAATTGCACAAGAAATAGTAGCAAGAATCAGTAAATAGGACTGCATCAGACTAAAAACTTTTGTATAGCAAAAGTATCAGTCAGTAAGTGTAAAACCAGCCTGAAGAATGGGGATAAGTTTTTTCAGGTTACTCCTCACACAAAGGACTAACATGTATAGTATACCAAAACAAACAAACAAACCCTCAAAACATTTAAACCACCTAAAATTAAAAACAGTGAAGAATGGTTGAGAGAAATATACTTCACTGAGGGAGAAATACAAATGTCAACAAATATATTTAAAAATGTTCAATATCTCTGGTCATTAGTAAATGCAAATTAAAACAATACTAAGATTCATTTTTACTTCAGAAAGAGTGGCAATCATTAGAAAATCAAACAGTAACAAATTGCTGGTATGACTATAGTGAAAAAGGATTCCTCCTTCATTGTTGGTAGGAGTATAAGCTAGTACAACCATTATGGAAATCAGTAGGGAGAGTTCTCAAAGAATTGAAATTAGAAATTCCATATGACCCAGTGGTCCCTCTGCTAGGTATCTTCCCCAAAAAGCTGAACTCATCATATTACAGTGACACATGCATACCAATGTTTATAGCAACACAATTCATAATACCTAAATCCTAGAAGCAGCCTGTACCTATCAATGGATGATTGGATAAAGAAAATGTGGTATAGATATATGATGGAGTACTACTTAGCTATAAAAAACAACTGACTTATAGGGGAAAAATGACATTTGTAGGAAAATGGATGCACCTGAAAAATATAATGCTAAGTGAAATGAACCAGACACACAAGCTTAAATACTGTATAGAGGGAGGCAAAGTATAAAGAAATTATAAAAGATGGATAGAAAGAGATGAACAGATGGATCACTGGTAATGGGGAAGGGGTCCAAGGGAACAAGGGTGAAGGGTGAGGATAAGGAAAATAGTAAATAAGAAGAATAAAGATATGCCATGTATAGGAGCATAATTATCCCAATTAATATAAATATTATATGTCATAACATAACCTAAGACAAATGATATCAATAAGAATGAAAAATAAGATAAATGAACTAGAGTAAGAGGGAGGAAGGAGAAACATGCTGTAGTATGTACATATAAGCATTCCCCACGATGATTATAAGTTACATGAACTGCAAATGTACAAATAAACTTTCAAAAACTTAAAATTAATTTTTAAACAAAAACACAATCTATAAAAATTTATCCCCAATTAATTAAATAACTGACAAATTCTAGAAACAAACCAGATGCCCTATAACAGGTGAGTGAATGAAGTGTCTTGCATCCAACCACCAAAATACTACTGGCCAATAAAAGTAAATATTCCAGTGATACACACCACAGTATGAATGAGTCTTCAGTGCCTTTCCCTAAATGAAGGAAACAAGATCCCAAAGCCTGGGTATTATGTGGTTCTCTTTATAAGACAGTGCAGAATGAGTGGAATTTCAGGCATTCAGAGTGATCAGTGGTTGTCACAGAATGAAGCAAGGAGGAAGGAATTACAAAGCAGCAGCACAAGAGAGGATGTTTATGGAGATGGGATAGTTCCTGGCCATGTGGAGGTAGATGCATGATTGTACACTTGCCAAAACACAATAAACTGTACACCAAAAAGTGTTCATTAAAATTCATTAAAGTCAACCATGATATCCAGGCAAGAAGGCACACTGCTGCAGCCACAGCTAGTTGGGAGGCTGCAGAAGAAGTTTCTTTTGAGTCTAGGAACTCCAACCCAAGCCTGGGGAACATGGGAAGAACCTGTCTCAGAGAAGAGTAAGACATCAACCAGGAAGTCAGGGGAATATCATGGCTTTCAGACAGTGACAAATAAACCTAATTACTTGAATTATGTTACACAACCATATTAAAGAGGGTGATGATGATGAAAGATTCTGGTCTGAGTAAGTTTGGAAAACAGATTTTAACCTGGAAACTGTAAGATGGAAAGCTGTTACATAAACACTGAGCTTTCCTTGAAATGAATTTCAAGGAAATTCTGGGTTATAGTTGGAACAGCAGTATGAATCTGGGTCTATTTTTGTTTGTTTGTTTTTTTGTTTCTTTGTTTTGAGACAGGATCTCTCTATGTAGTTCAAACTGGCCTTGAAATCACTGTGTAGCCCAGAGTAGCCTTGAGCTCACAGTAATTCTCCTGCTTCAGCCTCCCAAGTGCTGGTATTACAGCCATGCTTGGCTGTGTCTATTTCAATAAAAAGAAATAGTGCTTCTTGAAAAATAGCTAGTTCTAGTGCTGAGGGAAAAATTTGGAAAATAGCCTAGAGCAGCTTATGAAGTCAGACATGAAGTATTTTTTTTTTAAGAAAGAATGAGACATGTTGAAAGGAGCAAAACTGAAAGATTCTCATGGTCCAAAGTGTAAAAGTGAGAGCAAGAAAATGGTAGTGTAGGATAACTTTGAGAATAAAATAAATATACATGAGTCCACATTGATAGTAAACAAATGAATAAGGAAAGAAGGTAAAGAAAGAGGGAAGAACAAGACAAATCTTACAGAAGAATTCCAAACAATAGCTTTTGATGGAAAATGGAAAACAAGAAATCATCAGTAGAAGAAAAAATTGTCAAATGACTTTGGACCAAATTCAAAAGCTTGGACAGTAAAGGAAACAGCACAGTGAAGACACAGGGTACAGAATGACACAAAACCTTTCCCAGATACTCTATCAACAGAGGATCAATATTTAAAATATATGAAATGTATGGAAAAAATTAAATAGCCCAATCAATATATGGCAAAATAACTGAGACACTTCTCAAAAGTAGTACAATTTGCCCATATATATATATATATAAAGTTTGACATCTTTAGTCATTTGGAGATTGCAAAACAAAATTATTCTGATATTCCATTGCACTCCAGAGTGGTTATCATCAAGAATATTAGAAAACACTTGTTAGAAGGAAGCCATTTCACACTGCAAGTAAGAACATAAATTAGTGGGATCACTATGCAAATCCTATGCAAATCAGTATGGAGGTTCCTCAAAAAACTAGAAAATGGAAGTAACACTTGATCCAGAAATACCACTCCTTGGTATATACTAAAAGGAATTAAAATCAACATACTACAGGGCTGCATACCTTTGCTTATTATGGCACAATTGATGATAGCCAGGATGTCAGCCATCATGCCCATCAACAGAGGAGTGGGTAGAATAAAGACAGGGGGGCTGGGGATACAGCTTAGCAGCACAGCACCTGCCTGACAAGCATGAGGTCCTGAGTTTGATTCCCAGTACAAAAAAAAAAAAAAATACTAAAGACGTAGCTCAATGTGAAAGTCCTGAGTTCAATCTCTGGTACTGAAAAAAAAAAAGTGGTATAGGTGCATGATGGAGTATTATTCAGCCATAAAGACAAAAATTTGGTTATTACTGTGAAAATGGATGGGTCTCAAAATTAGGTTGTATGAAATAAGCCAGACTGAGAAATACAAATGTTACATGTCCTCCCTAACATGTGGAAATTAACAAAGAAAAGGAAGTAGAAGGGAGAACTTTAGGCAAGAAGAGCAGGGTGTAAGAGTCAGCAATTGGGAGAAAAAGTAAAATCGAAGCAATCAACACACAGCATACAGATTGAACAGGAAAATACAAGAAAGCACTATTAAGCTAGATGGTGGATTTGAAGCCAATATGTAAACAGGAACCAGACAGACAAAGATGAAAAATGTAAACATGAAGATACACAAACTTTAAAAGGTCTTGCCAGAGTTTAAGATAACACAGGAAATGGGGGCAAAAGGCGACATAAAAAGAAACTGAGAGCCAGGTGTGGTGGTGCACACGTGTAATCCTACTCAGGAGGCTGAGGCAACAGGATCATTGTGAGTTTGAGAACAGCCTGGGCTACAAAGTGAGTTCAAGACCAGCCTGAACTGCATAGTGAGACCCTGTGGAAAGAAAGAAAGAAAGAAAGAAAGAAAGAAAGAAAGAAAGAAAGAAAGAAAGAAAGAAAGAAAGAAGGAAGGAAGGAAGGAAGGAAGGAAGGAAGGAAGGAAGGAAGGAAGGAAGGAAGGAGAAAAAAAGAGAAATTGAGACAGATACCACCAGAATGAGTTGGGGACTTATGGCCATGGTGACAAAACCAGCCCCAGGTTCAGTTCACTCTAACTTCTTACTAACACAGCATGTCTTGACAAACCTAACATGAAATCCTAGTAAAACCATAGACACAAGCATATGTGATAGGAGAAACTGTTCATTTGCTTCATTTGCTTGTAGTACAATGAAAAATCACCAGTTTTTCAGGTCATACATCTTGGCAGTAGATAATACCACTTACATGGAGATTAAGACAACAGCCTTGTTGGTTACTTCTGGTGACCTGAAGGTCACTTCTGCTAAAAACACTGACCTTTCCCTTGAGCCTATAGAGATATGATAGTTGACTAAAATAGGATAAGGTTTCAGTCTGGCTTCCTGTTGGGTCTGTCCCCTTTCCTTTCTCAGGCTTTGATAAGATTCTGCTGGGCTCTGCATCTCGCCATGTTAGTCATTTATAGATGGTAGTAAGTTCAAGACCACAATGTATGGTTAACCTGGCCTACTGCTTGCTTAAGCGGCTATGTGTTTTCTTTCTCTCCTGTCTCTTCTGCCCCCACACCTGTGCTGCCTCAACCACCACAGAGGTTCAAACATCTATAGTCTTTGGCTCTATCACAGGCCCCAGGCCCACAGGTTGGGAAGCAGTGTACAGTATAACCATGCTAGTAACACAGAAATTCAACCACCTTGTAGATGAGTTGTCCACAATCACCCCATGGTCCATGTATTACACAAGAAACATTTTCTGGAACCTTACACTTGTACTGCAAATTGCTGGATTTTACCCTAGCAAATCCATAAATGTTCACTGTTACATTAGATCTGTGAGAAATTTTGTGACCCTTTGCATGATGAGTGCTGGCTCCTTTTAGCTGAAGCCCCAAACAAAGTTTTCTCCATGTTGTCAGATTCCAGCATCTGAGTTTTTTTTTTTTTTTTTTTGGGTGCCTGCCCAGCCCCTTAGGACACTGGACTAGCCTCGAGAGGCTTCTTGGGCTTGAGTGAACCATGACCAGCGACCTTCATTCAACCAGGGGAGCCAAGGCCCATTAGTCCCAGGAGCCGAGTGTGCAGGAGGTGATTTAAAACACACCCAGGGAAAGTTTTGGAACATTGTTCAAAACACGGAAATATAGGAAAATGACAAAGCAAAATACCAAAATTCAATCTCAAACCTCCAGCCCATCCCAAGAAAGCCTGGGAGCTACATACATAGAAGAAAATACTAGTCATACACCTGAAATACCTGAAATGATTTCAACTAAAATAAAGAAGCAAGTACGGAATATATGAACTGGATTGCAAGATGGCCAATGGAGTGGTGGCACCATAAGAGAGCCTCTCTAAAGAAAAAAAAAAAACTCAGATGCTGGAATCTGACAACATGGAGAAAGTCAGACAAAAGGAGAGGAATTCTCACGACCCAGGAAGAAACTGAGGAAAAAGAAAAAGGAGAAAGAAAGAAAGAAAGAAAGAAAGAAAGAAAGAAAGAAAGAAAGAAAGAAAGAAGAAGC
>PVLA01012419.1:31077-44704 GCA_004027455.1 Hydrochoerus hydrochaeris | reverse complement strand
TGGAAGAGCGACAGTCTCTTTAATAAATGGTGCTGGAAAAATTGGCGATCCATATGCTGAAAACTAAAATTAGACCCATGCCTATCACCATGTACTAAACTAAAATCCAGATGGATCAAAGATCTAAATATTAAAACAGCAACACTAAATCTGTTGCAAGACAAAGTAGGTAACAATCTTGAAGACATAGGGGTAGGTAAAGAATTCATGAACAAGAACCAAACTGCACGGGATATACTTCCCAGAATCAATAACTGGGATCACATCTTATTAAAGTGTTTCTGCATGTCCAACGAAATCTCCAGCAGAGTGAAAAGAAAACCTACAAACTGGGAATAAGTCTTAGCGAACTGTCCTTCAGACAAAGGACTTCTGTCTAGAACTTATAAAGAATTTTAAAAAATCAGACCCCCAAAATTCAAAGACCCAATCCAAAAATGGGCATCTGAGATGAACACACATTTCCCAGATGAAGAAATATGAATGGCAAATAAATACATGAAAAAATGTTCATCATCATTGGTCATTAGAGAAATGCAAATTAAAACCACACTGAGATACCATCTCACTCCAGAAAGAATGGCCAGGATCAACAAAACTACCAACAACAAATGCTGGAGAGGCTGTGGGGAAAAAGGAACTCTTCTGCACTGTTGGTGGGAGTGTAGACTGGTTCAATCACTGTGGAGGTCAATCTGGAGATTCCTCAAAAAGCTGGGGTTGGAGGTCCCATTTGATCCAGCTATTCCACTCTTAGGCATATTCCCAGAAGATCTAAAAACATCTTACCACAGTGATATATGCACACCCATGTTTATAGTGGCACAATTTGTAATAGCCAGATCTTCTAAACAACCTAAGTACCCATTAACTGAGGAATGGATAAAAAAATTGTGGTACTTTTGTACAATGGATTACTACTCAGCTATAAAGAATGATCACATTGAGATATTTATAAATAAATGGATACCACTTAAGTCTATACTCATAAGTGAAATAAATCAAACTCACATGTATAAATACCATATAGTTTCCCTAGTGTAAGAAATGGTAAGAGTACAGAAGATTTTATGGAAATCATAGTTCACCATTATATTGCTTTGATGTCTTATGTCTTCATTCATTGGTTGAAATGGTTTTATTGTTTTGTTTGATCCTAATATATGCGATCATATGAATAGTCACTTTGAAGACAACACAGTTTGGCAGCCAGTGTTGATTTAATATCATGTTGCTCTGAAGTCCTACCATGCTTTTGTTTTTCTATTACCATTGGTTCTATCACATTGTGTCTTATTGCATTTTAATATGTATGATAGTAAAAGCAAAATTTTTATGGAAATTGAGATAATATAGCATCCATTGTTCATCTTTGGTTATTTGATTCAGAATGCCTTGGAATGCTTCCATTCTCTTCAGTTGTTTTATTCTACTTTGTTATGTTTGACATTATTGTGTGTAAAGCTAAGCTCAACTATTTCAAAGGAAGAGACATTATGATAGATACTGTTAATATCCAATTGTCTTGTTGTGAAGTGCTGTGTTGCTTACATTGTTCTGTTCTGATCTGCTTAGATCTGTCCTCTTTTGTTTTATTCTCTTTAAAATAAAAAAACTTACTCTCCATATGCCAAAAATTAAAATTAGATCCATGTCATCATGCACTAAACTAAACCAAACCATGCACTAAACTGAAGTAAAAGTGGATCAAAGATCTAAATATTTAAACAGAAACACTAAATCTGCTGGAAAACAAAGTAGAGAGAGATCTTGATGACATACAGTAGGCAGAAACTTCATAAACAAAAATCAAACCACAAGAAGCACTTCCTAGAATCAACAACTGGGGTTTCATCTTATTAAAATTTTTTGCATGTCAAAGGAAATCTCCAACAGGGTGGAAAAGAAAACCCATAAATTGGGAAAATATCTTAGGCAACTGTCCCTCAAAGAACTTTTATGTAAAATTTTTAAAGTATTAAGAAAAAATCACATCCCCAAAATTCAAGAACCCTATCCATGTGCACCTGAGATGCATACACATTTCTCAGATTAAGAAATACAAATAACAAATAAATACATAAAAAAGTTCAATATCAATGTTCATTTGGGAAATGCAAATTAAAACAACACTGAGATTCCATCTCACCCTAGGAAGAATGGCCAGTATAAAGAAATCAACCATCAACAAATGGAGAGGCTGTGAGGAAAAAGGAACTCTTCTCCACTGTTGGTGGGAGACTGGTGCAAGCACTATGTAAATCAGTTTGGAGATTTCTTTAAAAGCTAGATTAAAGATACTATTTTACCCAGCTGTCTCACTTTTTGGCATTTTCCCAGGAGAATTGAAAACATCATACCACAGTGATGTATGTGCACCCATGTTTACAGTAGCACAGTTTCTAAT
This sequence comes from Hydrochoerus hydrochaeris, assembly GCA_004027455.1. Taxonomy (NCBI): domain Eukaryota; kingdom Metazoa; phylum Chordata; class Mammalia; order Rodentia; family Hydrochaeridae; genus Hydrochoerus; species Hydrochoerus hydrochaeris. The sequence continues at coordinate 42,297 of PVLA01012419.1, read as the reverse complement.
AGCCAGATGTTGGAAACAGCCCAAGTGCCCTCAATCATGAAATGCATATAAAAGATGAGATATTTTTATACAATGGAGTACTACTCAGTTATAAATAAAGATTGCTTCAAGGCTTTTATAAGTAAATGGATGTGACTTGAGACCATACTTATATGTGAAATAAATCAAACTCACATGTGTAAATTCTGTTTTGTCTCCCTAGTATAAGAAAGTAAAAAATTGTATACAATCTAAAATCTACAACAACTACTGTGTAAGTATAAGAGACTATTCAAAGAGGAAAAGTAATTGGAATAAGAAAACAGAGGAAAGAAGAAAAAGAAAATAAAAGTACATAAATTTGTGTGTATATATATATATATATGTATATAATATGATAGCTATATACATGTATACATATGTATATATATGAGAGCTAATCTGATTATACTACTAATCATATTACCTATTGGAAAAGAACAGTTAATAATCATACATTTAGATCAATTTTACATGTCTATATCTGTTAATCTAAGCAACCTTCTTGAAGGTAACATTATGCAATATTACAACCATTTTCAAATTCCTATAAGCTTGTTTTGTAAACCTATGATATTATTGTATTTGGTTTCTTGTTGTTGTTTGCCTGTATTGCTTTTTGTTTTCCTTTTCTGTGCCTTTCTTATCTTAAATAAAAAATATAGATATGTTCAACTTTCTACATGATGAAATCCTTTTTAGCAAAAATTTATTTAAAATTTTAAAAAGTGTTTATAATCCCATTTGTATAATATTCATTACACAAGTTTAAATAAAATAGCTTACTTGGAAAATGGAAGTGCACATTATTGAAAATCCTCAAAATAACTCAAAAAATTTTAAATTGACATTTAAAATGCAGATGTAAAATATTTTGAAAACAAGGAGATTTTTTATCCCCTACTTGTCTAAACTTATGGAATTCCTCATATTCTAAGTTAAATATTTTTTTTGGACTGGAGATTGAACTCATGACCTTACATTTGCCAGGCAGGTGCTTACACCACTGAGCTAAATAACCAGCCATTCCTCAAATTCTAATTCATTATTAAATCTTTCCTTTGCAACAGTTTTATTTAAAAAGTAATATTTATGTAACAACATGATAAACTTAGTGTATTTTTAAAGAACAGTAAAAACCTGAAAGCATCAGGAGAAAAACAAACAAGCTGCTGGCTGAGGCTCCTTGTCATGTCACAGAAAGGAGAGGCTTTACCATGGTTAAAACCAACCACATACTAATGTGGAAACCAGAGAAGATGCATTTGACAAAACTTATATTACTCTTCCCTTTTCATCACTATCAAAAATATGTGAGAATAACATATAATCACCTTGTTCAAATACATGAACTCTTGGTATTATATGTCTAAGGCCTCTGACAGTCATTTGATTAAGAGTTGTAGTTAATATGGTAAACACTGTGCATGAATACATAAGAATTTATACTGGGTGCAGGAAGTCATGAAAAGTATTCTGTATAATACTGGAAATACAGATGCCAACACACCTGTACATGTATTCACACACTAATTTGAAGATAACAATGTGCAATATATTAACAAATGTTAATTTCCTATTATTTTGTTTTGAAATCCTATATCATCATCTTTATTCTTTTTGTGTTTTTAAAAATAAAAAATAATAAAGAAAAAATAAAGATATTGCATTTTACTTTGAAAATGCAAAATATCAAAGAATAATTAATTCTTATGATCATATGCTTGGAGTAAAACCATCAATATAATAGTTGTTATGCCAGCACTAGGGTATAGCTCAGTATCTCATTTCCCAACTGGAAAGCACAAGATCCTCAGTTTAATTCCCAGTATATATATAATGATTTTAAGGCAGTTTATCAAAAAATGTACCTAGTAAAGTGAAGCTCTATATTATAACATAATCCTAAAACAGCAATGAGAAATCTTAAAATGCAATCATAGAATGTATGGGTAAAATATTTTTTAAAAATCAGGAGATTTTTATAGGTTTTTTGGTTCCAGGAATTGAACTCAGGACCTCATGATTACCAGGCAGATGCTGTGCCACTGAGTTATAATCCTAGCCCTTATCTCATCTTGATCTAAATTGATGGAATGACTTGGATTCTGAAATTATTGTCTATTCTATGCTTTGCAGAATTTTTATTAAAAATTTATAAAAAATGACACAAACATGGGAAGCATGAATTAATGAATGAATGAATGAATTTTTTTGAGACATGCTTTCACTATACAGTTCAAGCTGACCTTGAGCTCACTTTGTAGCCAGGCTGGTCTTGAACTCACAATGATCCTCCTGTCTCAGCCTCCCAAGTGTTGGGACTATAGGTGTGTGCCACCATACCTGGCTACATTAATTTATTTTTAAATAATACTGAAAACCTGAAGACATCAGGAGAAAGGCAAAGATGCAGCTGGCTGAGGCTCCTCGTCATGTCACAGAAAAGAGAGGCTTTAGCATGGCTCATAGGGACACACCTAGTTGGCATTACAGCACACAGATGTTTAAATTGGTACATTCACATTTCTGGTTAGAAGTGCTCTGCAGTGAGGATCTGAATATTGCTCATATAATGAGAACATGATAGTCATGCAAGACACAATTACATATATTGTTGCATATAATACTTTAAAGTAAATAAAGAAAGCAAATATTATAAAAGGAATTACATTATATTATATATACATATATTAAATGTATAGAGAAATATATATTCATAGACACTTTTCTAGAAGATCATACACAGTATCCTCAATAATTAATGCAGTGTTTTATTTTTACCTGATAACCTTCATTTCCCAAAGTGCCTCCAACATTGACACATATCACTTTCTGATAACTTAATTCTAATTCAATTTTTAACTTTATTCTGAATGCAAAATTGGAAACTCCTGGCTTGACTCTCTTATTTTCTTGTCATTTTAGATGTTACATTTATAAATTAACAATTCATAAAATATGAAGAATTATTATTCAAAAATATGTATTAGGTATTAAACATTGTAGGAATTCAAGACATCTGATGATAATACCAGTATTCATTATTACTACCATAAAATTTTACATTTCTTTTCTGATCACATGCACATGGAATTACTACAAATCTTGTGCAGTTGGTCATGCTGACTCTTAGAATTTCGGTGAATTAGTGTGGGCTCTATGCTAGAAAGGGGCAGAGGGAGATCCTATGATCCCAAATGTGGTTTTCCCAGGGTGAGGCTTATCCGCTGCATTCCTGATGTGCTGACCCTTGCAATACACCAAAAGTGAGAAATTCTACTGCATAATGTGTGGTAGTGGGTGATTGTGTTTTTGCTCTACACAGAAGAAGAAAAAGAAGAAAAGGAGGACAAGGAGGAGGAAGAGGAGGAGGAGGAGAAAAAAGATGACAGATGTAGAATTTAAATGCTGGAATCTTCAATGTTGATTTTAAAGCCATTTCTCAAAATATTGCTACTATTAATCTCTATTAAAAGAGAATGACTTGAGAAAGATAATTTTTGTCACAAAATTCTGCATATCCAAGAACACAATATGATGCCCTTTTCAATACAACATATTCTTTTGTTTTGTAAATTAGTTGCCTTGAAGACATATGTAATTTACTGATACATTTAAAATATAGTTCATGATTAGATATAAATGTCTAAAACTATGTGCTTGGAAATGTCCAGGATCATGTTTGCTAAATGAGGGAGACCTGCACAGGAAAATGACAAGGAAAAAAATCTTTTTTTTTCCAAAAAACAGACCAAACAATATTCCATTTTCAAAAAAGAAAGGACAAATGTTAATGATTACATCCACTGTTATTTTGATTGTCTGAGCCTCCTAACTTCTGCAGGACTCTAAGGACTGCATTTTTTACCTCTTTGTTTCTGAGACTGTAGATGAGAGGATTCAGCATGGGGATCACAATCGTGTAAAACACAGAAGCCACCTGGTCCTTTCCCAAGGAGTATGACTGCTTTGGTTTTGAGTAAGTAAAGATCATAGTGCTGTAAAAGATGGTGACCCCAGGAGATGAGAAGCATAGGTAGAGAAGGCTTTCTGCTTTCCTGCAGTGGAATTAATTTTCACGATAGTGGAGACAATGGACAAAATATGTATAGCTTCTTGTTGTTGTAGAGGTAGAGGATTTTGTTTTCCTTTTACAAAAGCAAAATAATCAGAAGCTGAAAATAAACCATGAATCTAAAATGAATTTAGACATAAATTCAATGGACAAAATTTGAGTTGGTTATAATCAGGTCAAATGGTGCTATGAAAAGAAAAAAAACAATTGAAATATAATAATAAAACTAAAATATTTCTGTGAGCATTATTTTTCCAAGATGAGAAAACAAACTAAGGGTTGGGAAAACTCCAAGTAAGAAACATAGAGACTGTAAATCTTCCGTTAAATCATAAAAACTCAATGGTGATGCACAGAGAAAAGTGACCATCAGGAAAAGTGCTCAAGTTTGGAAGGAGAAAATTTTTAGGAGAAAATTTCTTATGGTGAATAAAAGCTACTTGTATTAAGTATTAGATTGTTTACAGACTTGTGGAAAGGCAAGGCTATTGACTCACATGTTAGTTCATACTTAGATGGTCTGGCATTAATGCTAACACTAAACATAACCATAACCTTAAGCCTAAAACTAACCCTAACTCTAACACTGAGCCTTCAATGAAATGAAAGTCTGTGGCTGAATTTCTAAGCCAATATCCTTTTAATAGACATGAGATTTCAAGATGTCACTAGAAAGATTTGTTTTTATTCAAGCTTTTCCATTATTAAAACACATTCAGGCCATACAAGGAGCTGGTTGTGAAGGTGGAAAAATACTTGCAAGTACTGTTTCACAGTAGCAACCAAAGTCACAGCAGTGATATATAACACCTATCAGTATAAAACTCATGGAGTTTAACTGCTAGGTCATCACATTTTAAATTTTCACTTTTATTTCCTTCCTTATTCCTTTCTATTTCTCTCTTTCCCTCATTCTCTGTAATATTGTGACTGTATTTTTAAATTGTCTTTCATCTTTGGTTGTTTAAACAATGAAATGTTTGTTGATTATATTTTCATTTTTGAATGACAACATTTATAGAAATTTATAGGCTAGTTTGTGATAATTTGATTCTTGAATATGAGTATTGCTCAAATCAACTTTTGTATTTATCATTTCTTTGTGATGTATAATTTACCACTCTTTTCATCTTTTAATAAATATTAATATTTGAAAAAGCTGTAGTATTTTAATTGATATATGGTAACATTATTTCCCCATTTCACTAAGTTGAATTCATCTGTGTATATATAGTATAGTATCTGCTTTCCTTAATTTTGATGTGCTGCATACTATTAAAATATAATTCCCTTAATTGTGCACATGTCACTACTTTTTACTTATGTGCTTTGGTTTAGTTTATACTATTCTTTCATAATACAAAGGTAAAGCAGGTTTTCTATATTTTTGGCTAAATATAACATGAATTTCTGAATTTATTTTTAAATTACATACTAGTTAACAGTTTATTATCTCTGAAATACTGTCTATGTTCCATTCCATTGTGAACATAAAATATGAATTTTTCAATAGAGCTTTGTAAACTTGTAGAAATTTATGGAAAATTTGTAATCAATTGGAATAAATAATGCATATATATATATATATATATATATATATATATATCTGAAGGCAATTAAAAGGTGATATGTATATCTGGCTGTATCAACTATAGTAATCTTAGATGATAGATTCTCATCAAGGCAAAAGAAAATATAAAGTAAGTCATACAGCACATTAGATCATAAAGCATACTTTAACTGAAACAAAATATGAAAGAAAATAGCAAATAGGATTCAGTATTTACAGAAGAGAAAGCAATGAGAAATAGTGTAATCAAAGCTGAATTCAATGAAAATGTGTCAATTAAGCAGATACTTTTAAGAAGTGTCTTCATGTGTGACACACAGATTTGGAAAAATAACAAGGAAGACTACATAGTAAGAGCATGTCCAGATTGCATGTTCATTCTGTAGAGTTTTTCATGAACACTGGATTTTAAAAAGTGTTCAAGAAAAAATTTTGTAAAGATTTTCTTCAAGAATATCAGTGTGGACAGTATCTCAGAAAAACTCATGTCCCCGTTTACAGACACTGCATTTCTATCTACTCCAAGGCTCCCTGGAAACTCCAACAAGGGCCCACCCTGCCACCGGGAGCTCAGCCCAAGCCCGCCTCAGGGGTAAGCTCCCTGGAAGCTCCACCAAGAGCCCGCCCTGCCACCTGGAATTTAGCTCAAGCCTGCCTCAGGCATAGGCAGCCTGGAAGCTCCACCAAGGGCATGCCCTGCCACTGGGAACTCAGCTCAAGCCCGCCTCAGGGGTAGGCTACGTGGAACCTCCCCGGTGGGCTCACCCTGACACTGGGAACTTTGAGGAGGCACTCCCAAGACTGAAAACTGCCCTGGACTGCTACAGATGGGCCCACTCTCCCACCTGGAACATCATAAGATCTCAGTGGAATCCAGTTAGTGTGAGAAAATTTGGAACTTTGCTCCCAGGTGGCAAACTTTGGATTACACCGGATTGACTGTATCAATGTGGTGAGTATACCCATAAAATAGAGGTGTATAGGGGATAAATAGGGCCAGTAGTAAAACCCCCTCTAACTAATTGTAAGACTTTGGTGTGTCTGAAAAGAGTGTGTGTGATCCTCTTCTACACATAGAAAACATCAGGCAGAGTGAAAATGGCAAAACAAAAAAGGAGAATGCAGTCTCAAACATATAGTTCACCAGAAGCAAGTATAGGAGACATTGAAATAGAAGACCCCAAAAATAAGACACCAGGAATCTCTGAAAAGATAGCGAGTGAAATAAAAAAACAACTGCATCAGGCTACAGAGGAAATCAAATTAGAAGTACTCTTCCATGTAAAGATAGAAATAACAACTTTAGTAAAGGAGTTGTTGAACGCAGCTAAAGGAGAACTAGAGAAAAAAGTACATGAGCATGGTAAACTGATTGAAATTTTGAAAGAACAATATAGAAAACAAGCAGAATTGATGAAACAAACTCAAAGAGACATCCAAGAAACAAAAAATTCTATTGAAAGCATGAAAAACTGCCTAAAGGAAGCTGAGAATAGGATTTCAGACATTGAGGACAGGATCAAAGTTAGTGATCAGGAAAGGATAGAACTTTTAAAAATAACAAAGCAGCATGAAATGACAATCCAGAAGCTTCATGATGATGCCAAGAGCAACAATATAAGAATAATGGGCATTAGCGAAGATACAGGAGTCCAGGCCAATGACGTATGTAAAGTATTTACAGAAATAATAGCAGAAAATTTCCCAAACATGGGGAAAAAATCTGATATGCAGATATGTGAGGCATATAGAACACCAAACAGTCACAATAAACATAAATCCACACCCAGACACAGAATAATTAAGATCTGAGACATACAGCATAAAAACACAATACTAAAAGCTGTCAGAGAAAAGACACAACTCACCTATTAAGGAAAGCCCATTAGAATCACGGCAGACTTTTCAGCACAAACCCTCAAGTCAAGAAGAGCTTGGAGTGAGGTATTTGAAGCCATGAAAGAAAACAACCTTCAACCCAGACTGATGTAGCCACCAAAACTTTCATTGAAATTTAATGGAGAAATAAAATACTTCTATGGCAAAGAACAACTGAAGAAATTCATGTCCACCAAACCAACCCTAGAAAGAGTACTGAAAGACATACTACACAGAGATAAAAATGACCACAATCCCCAAAACAACAACAGAAAGAAACTACCAGGTAGGATAAGCAATTAAATAAGAGGAAAAGCAGAAAGAAACAACTAGAACATAACATGGCAAAGTCGAGCCAGTATATATCAGTGATATCCATAAATATAAATGGCCTCAATTCACCTATAAAAAGAAATAGATTGACAGAATGGATCAAGAAACAGGATCCCACAGTATGCTGTATACAAGAAACACATCTGACCCAAAAGGAAACTCATAGATAAAAGTCAAAGGATGGAAAACAGTATTCCATGTGACAGGAACCCAGAAAAAAGCAGGGGTAGCTATTCTATTTGCAGACAACGTGAACTTGAAACCTAAAATGATTAAAAGAGATAGAGAAGATCACTACATAGTTGTTAGTAGTAAAATTGAAGAGGAAGAACTAATAATTATAAATATATATGAACCAAATACAGAAGCACCCAACTATATAAGACACTAATGGACATGAAAAAACAAATACACAAGAACACAATTATAACAGGAGATCTTAACAGCCCATTGTCACAAAGCGATAGATCAACTAGACAAAAAGTCAGCAAAGAAATAACAGAACTGAATCATACCTGTGTGCAATTGGGCTTAGTAGATATTTAGAGTGTCCCACCCAACTACATCAGAATACACATTCTTCTCAGCTCCAAAATAGACTGTATATTATCCCATGAAACATTCTTAAGTAAATGCAAAGGTATTAAAATCATACCATGCATAATATCTGACCATAGTGCACTGAAATTGGAAATTAATGGCAAAAGAAATTGTAAAACCTGCATAAATACATGGAAATTAAATAACAGCCTTTTGAACAACCAGTGGGTTACAGATGAAATTAAGGAAAAAAATAAAACAATATCTACAATTCAATGAAAATATAGAAACCACATACTGTAATCTGTGGGATGCAATGAAAGCAGTTTTAAGAGGGAAATATATAGCAATAAACTGTCATATCAAGAAAACAGAATGAGCACAAATAAGCAACCTAATGCTCCATCTCAAGCATCTAGAAAAAGAAGAGCAAGCTAAACCCAAAGCTCATAGAAGAGAGGAAATTGTAAAGATTAGAGCAGAAATCAATGCAATTGAAACTAAAAAAACAATACAAAGAATTAATGAATCAAATAGCTGGTTTTTTGAGAGAATAAACAAAATTGAAAAACCTCTAGCTAACCTTATCAAGAGGAAGAAAGAAAAAACCCAAATACACACAATAAGAACTGAAAAGGGAGAAATTACTGCAGATCCCATGGAAATTCAAAAGATCATGAATACCTACTTTGAAAATCTCTATTGACATAGAGTGGAAAACAGAGGAAATGGACAGATTTCTAGAAACATATGAACTACCAAAGCTCAACCAAGAAGATATGGCAATTTTGAACAACCCAATATCAGCTATTGAAATTGAAAATGTACTTAAAAACTTATCAACAAAGAAAAGCCCAGGTCCTGAAGGATTCACAGCTGAATTCTACAAGAAATTTAGAGAAGATTTGATGCCAGTACTCCTTAAACTCTTCAATGAAATTGAGAAAAAAGCAATCCTCCCTAAATCATTCCTGGAAGCAAGTATTACTCTGATACCAAAACCAGAGAAAGATCCAACCAAAAAAGAGAACTATAGGCCAGTCTCACTGATGAACATTGATGCAAAGATTCTCAACAAAATACTGGCAAATAAAATGCAGCAAATCATCAAGAAGATTATACATCATGACCAAGTGTGGTTCATTCCAGGAATGCACGGATGGTTTAACATACACAAATCAATAAATGTAATACACCACATCAACAGAGCCAAAAACAAAAACCACATGGTCATCTCAATAGATGCAGAAAATCTTTCGACAAAGTCCAACACATGTTCATGATAAAACCTTTCAGAAACTCAGAACACACAGCATCTACCTCAGTCTTATAAAGGCCATCTATGACAAACCAACAGCCAACATTTTACTAAATGGACAAAAACTGAAAGCTTTCACTTTAAAATCAGGAACAAGACAAGGAGGTCCACTGTCAGCACTCCTTTTCAATATAGTTCTGGAAACACTAGCCAGGGCAATCAGACAAGAGTGAGAAATAAAAGGAGTAAAGATAGCAAAGAAAGAAGTTAAATTATCACTATTTGCAGATGATATGATACTCTATATAGAAGACCCAAAAGACTCCATTAAAAGACTGCTAGAGGTAATAAACAAGTTCAGCAGTGTACCTGGATACAGTCAATGCTCAGAAATCAATAGCATTCCTGTGCACAAAGAACTCACTGAGAGAGAAATTATGGAAATATCGCCCTTTACAATAACATGTAAAAAGATGAAATACTTAGGAATCAACCTAACTAAAAATGTAAAAGACTTATATGCTGAAAATTATACTATGCTGAAAAAGGAGATTGAAGAGGATATTAGAAAATGGAAGGACATTCCTTGCTCTTGGTTAGGAAGAACCAACATTGTGAAAATGGCTATACTCCCAAAACTGTTATACAGATTTAATGCAATCCCAATCAAAATACCATTGACATACCTCTCAGATCTAGAGAACACACTGTAGGGAGCGGCTTTGCCACCATCCTGCCCCTGCTGCCTGAGGGCATTCTGTGTCAGCCTACATTACCCATGACCCTCTCCTGTATTTACCAGATATGATGAGGGCCCAGTCATGGTTACTACGTACCCCTACCTAGCAACAGCTTCCTGCCTCTAGCTTGTCCTTATTTGGGCAGATCTTGCTCTCTAGCTAATCAGCGGACACACAACGTGCTTACCCTGCCAAGCTCCATGTTTCGCCTCCTGCTTATAAAAACCCTGTGCCCTACATCAATAAAGGAGACATGATTGGAAGCCCTCAACTTGTCTCCGTCTCTCTCTCCTCTTGCCCTGACCACCATCCCTGTTCCCTCTCCAGGTGAGACCCACGGATTGATCCGTGGGCTGAATCAACACACTACTAAAATTCATTTGGAAACAGAAGAAACCTAGAATAGCAAAGGCAATTCTAGGCAACAAAAGCAAGGTAGGAGGCATCTCAATTCCTGACTTGAAACAGTACTATAAAGCCACAGTGATTAAATCAGCCTTGTACAGGCAAAGAAATAGACCTTAGGATCAATGGAACAGATTAGAAGATGCAAGCATAACTACAAGACACTCAGCCACGTGATATTTGACAAAGGGGCTAAATATATCCACTGGAAGAAGGATAGTCTCTTTAATAAATGGTGTTGGAAAAATTGGCTCTCTACATGCCGAAGACTGAAACTAGATCCATGCATATCACCATGCACAAAACTAAAGTCTAAATGGATCAAAGACCTCAATATTAAAACAGAAACACTAAATCTACTGGAAGACAAGGTAGGTAGAAGTCTTGGAGACATAGGGGT
>PVLA01012419.1:0-30977 GCA_004027455.1 Hydrochoerus hydrochaeris | reverse complement strand
GATCTCACATTATTAAAAAGTTTCTGCACTTCAAAGGAAATCACCAACACAGTGAAAAGAAAACCAACAGAAAGAATTTTAGCCAGCAATACCTCAGACAAAGGACTTGTGTCCAGAATATATAAAGAATTGAAAAACATCCAGCTCCCAAATTCAAAGACCCTCTCCAAAAATGGGCATCTGAGTTGAACACACAGTTCTCAGAGAAAGATATACAAATGGCAAATAAATACATGAAGAAATGTTTACCATCACTGGTCATTTGAGAAATGCAAATTAAAACAGCATTGAGATTCCACCTTACTCCAGAAAGAATAGCTGCCATCAAGAAATCAACTGATAACAAATGTTGGTAAGGCTATGGGGGGAAAAGGAACACTGCTCCACTCACTGTTGGTGGGAGTGTACACTGGTGCAGCCACTATGGAAATCTGTATGGAGATTTCTCAGAAGACTAGGATTGGAAGCTCCATTCAATCCAGCTATCCCCCTCCTGGGTATTTTCCCCAAAGAACTGAAAAGTTCATATCACAAAGATATATGTGCACCCATGTTCATAGCCGCACAATTTGTGATAGCTAAATCCTGGAAACAACCAAGATGCCCATCAACTGCAGAGTGTATAAAAAAAAATGTGGCATTTTTGTACAATGGAATATTACTCAGCTATAAAAAAGATGATTTTGAGGCCTTCATCGGCAAATGGAGACAATTTGAGACTATCCTCATTAGTGAAATAAATAAGAATCATATTTATAAATATCATATTGTGTCTCTAGAGTAAAAAGTAAATAAGAACTACAAGAGTAATAAAACCCAAATGTGTAATTGCTATTATAAAAAAGCGAAGAAAAGAAAGTGCTCTAAGGGATATACCTGCATGTATGTTTGAGTATGTAAAATAGATGACCATATTGCTGAATCTTTGTTGGATCTTTGAGCAGAACTGTTGGTAATCTGACTGTTTGAATATTTGCTATGTACCCTTTAACTTGGTAATTTGAACAACTACATCCAGGATGACTGTATGTAATTTATACATTACTGATTTCTTAATGGGGCTTTTTCTCATTCTCCTTTTTCTTTCTTTCTTTTAGAATTCTGTATTATTGCTCTTTTTTCTGTTTAAATAAAATTTTTAAAATGTATAATTGCTATTGTAAAAAAAGAGGAAATAGGAAGCTCTATAAAAGATATCACTGCATGTATGTTTAAATGTGTGGGATTGACGACCATATTTCTAGGTTCTTGTGTGATTGTTGAACAGATCTGTTTGCACTCTCACTGCTTTAGTGTCCACTTTGTGTTCTTTAATCCTGTAACTTGCATAACTATTTCTAAACGAACAGTATGTAATGTATCAACCAGTGATTTCTTACTTTTTATCTTCTTTTCTTGAAATTTTGTAATATTTCTATCTTTTTCCTGTTTTTTTTTTCTCTTTAAATAAAAAAAAAGAGTATCAGTGTGTTCTGGTTTGACATTAAGCATACCTAGGTAAAGGGAATGGAGAATGAGAAACTGGGAAGATCTAATTTATACTTAAAAATCTGGTTAGAATCATTAACAAATTCATCAAGTATTCATGTTCAGGTAACTTTCAATAAACTACAATGACCATCTATTACATATTACTCCCACAAAAATCAAATGTTGGAGAAAGCCAGTTACTCATTATCTGTTATTTTGTAGATCAATGTAAAGTAATGTAAAATAATGACATTCAACATTCAGTTTAATAAAGTTTCATTCTTGTGGCTTACATTTCTCCCTTTAGAAATTAATTTGAAGTTCATTTTTTTTATCTCCTTTCCTCTGAACATTGATCAGTTTTATTTTATTTTGGTTGTGAGTTTTGATTAAATTTTAGATCTATTAACATGCTGATCTGAAGTTCATAAAGCTAGATAATGTGTCTAACTGACCTCAGAATTGCTTCTCTGAGATTGAAGTTATACCTGGGACATGTGATTCACTTAAAAAATTATTAAGTGGAAAGTAAATGAATGACTGAGTTATACTTGTCTTTATGTGCTTGCATTGTTTAAAATCCTCATGTTTGTAATTTTCTGTTTACTTATTTTCAGTCCTATCTCTCTTCGGTTCCTCTGTGAATATTTAATTTATTTATTTATTTGTTTGTTTATTTATTGATTTAGAAGAAAGCCAACCAAATTAAGACAGAATAGAGCCAATTGAAACAAAACAATGAACAATATACGAGACTTCAAAATAAGATAAAAGGAACTCAATAATGGCCACAATGATGTCTTGTTATCTTCAAAATAACTGCCCATATCATCAGACATAATAAAATCAAACAAACAGAACAGAATAAAACCAATTAAAACAAAACAATGAGAGCAATACAGGCTTTCAAAACAAGGTCATAGGAAAACAACAATGACTTCCATAATGCCTCTTGTCATCTCCAATATCTGCCTGTACCATCAGACATGTTAAATCAAACAAAATATAAGAATAAAGTCAACCAAAACAAAATGATGAAAGTAGTACAAGACTTCAAAACAAGTAATGTGTAATAATTTGTTTTGGCATATAGATATATACATAGGATATATTTTCAATATTTTCATTTGACTACAAACTTTACCTCTGCCATTTCCAAATTCACTTCCTCAATTCAGAAAATTGATACTCAGGTTTCATGTCTTGTCTTATTCATTTTTAAAATGGTAACAGGAGGACACGTGATATAAAACTATCTGAGAGTGGTTTATTTTGTTAATATTATGGTGTCCTGTAACACCCATTTAACATTTTCTTACTTTGATGAGATGATATTTCTCCTTTAGTTTTAGTTTTAGATTCTCCATACCTTTTTGAATACTGATTTTATTACTTTTGTCACCTATAAAAAGTGCAAGAGAACACATTTCTCTCTCATCCTTACCAATGTTCATTTTATTGTATTAATATTTGTGTATTTCAGGTAGCATATATTAGGGTGTTGTGATTTAATCCAGTCTGTCATTTTTTTGTTACAATAAGAATTATGACAGTTTCATTAAATAGTATTAAATGTGCAATATTAATTTTTTTCACTTTGTCCTTTTTCCAGTGTTTGTTTCATATCTGGGTTTTGTTAATTTTAGCTATTTCATTATTCTCATGATTGTGACTCTTCTCTTTACCTGTTTTGAAGATTCCTATAAGTAGTTTTGCAATACTTACTCATTTGATATAGTTTATTGTCCTACTAGAGGCTTTACTTTGTTCTTTCAGATTTTCAATTAATCTTCTCATTACTTCTCATTCTTTACTTTTTTATCAGTGATCTAACACAAACATTTGTTATGTAATTATGATGTTCTTTGTTGTGATTCATAAAACTCTTGTTGAGATTTTGAATTGAATTTTTCATTTGAGCATTTAATTATTTTCCAGGATTTTATAGTTCTTACCCAGAATGCCTAATTTTACTGAAGCAAACTATCATATATGGTGCCACATTTTTCTTATTGATTCATTCTGCTCTCTACTGTACTATCTTTGATCTTATTAAATATTTAAATGTTTGGTTAGCTTGACTCCTTATTTGCTTTATGTTTACTACAAATAGGCAATTGTGCTGTTACTCTTAAAAATTTTTTGAAATTACTTTCACTGAAATATCAATGGGATCATTTTTTGAAAGGGGTTATAAAACTCAGGAAAACATAATGTTTCTGACAATTATTCGTGTATGAATGTATGTGTGTTTGTGTGTGCTGAAGTTTGTAGTCACTGGAAATAAAGGCTAGAACACCTATTATTTGGTGATCTTTTGAGCAAGTGGTTTGTTCATGTGATGTGTCTTTGATTGTAGGTGTCTCAGCATGAAAATATTCAGACAATACTGTGGTAATCAAATTTGGCACTAGGTTGAACTGTTAGCCCTGTTTTTGATTACAGAAGAGCTTTTGGTAATGTCAATATCTGAAGAATACACCATATATCAATATATAATTTAAATCATTGTTGAAAGATTCTCCAAGTGTTTAGCTACCCAGGAAAAGAAAGAGTATAAGAAGATGGGACTGACTAGAAGAAAACTAGGCCTTACTGAGAATACTTATGCTTAACAAAAAAAGGAAGGAGGGGATATTTGAAATTTATGAGAAGAGAAAGAATAAAAAGTAGGGAAAGATTACAGGTGGAAAATGAAAAAAATGGAAAAATATTTAATCCAATGTAAAAAATAGCTTATGCATGTATCTAATAGGATGCTATGTAGGTGGCAGATATGGGTAGGCACATAAAGGGCTCATTATGTCCTGGATAATGCTGACCAGAAAAAATCCAGTCGTAATGGAAGAAACAATTAAGAAGACAAGGAATGGATGAAAACCAGAGAACTGAGGCAGCAAGGCAGATGCTATAGCTGGGATAGCTACCCCCTGCTCCAGTAGAAGGCACCGAAATTGAAAGGGAGAATCCTCCATGTAACTCTTACCTAGTACATATCTATGTATGTTCTCACTCTTGTGTCGATACATTAATGTACTTGATGCTCAGTCACTAACTCCAACTTCTATGGAAGTTTCTCCCTGGCCAATCTATAAATTCCAGAGATAAGGCCCTGATAAGGAAAATTTTGCCCACCTAGGAATATGCACTTAGTTGACTGAACCCCTGGTTAGGATTTTATGTTCTGGGATCCATCAGTGACTGTCCAGAGGACCAAGTTATGACAAATTCAGGGTACTGAACTGGTAGGGAAGGTCTTTATCATTCTGATTAAAGAAAACTGAAGAAAATGTTCTCAGGGATAAACCTTCTTGAAGCTCTCTTAGGGGATCTGTGTAATGCTTTCTTATAAATAAATTATTTTTGTTTCTCCTTTTAAACTTAGTTCTCTTAATTCCTAGTGGCTGAGGTTAAAATCCCATCAAGCTGCTCAAGGTAGAATAGCTTCAAGCACACCCCAAGACCTGACATTATGAAACAACCCTGGCTATGATATTTTTACAGGGGTGATACTAGAGTCTCTAAATATGATACAAGGCAATGCTAGAACTCCCAACCTGATACCTCAAAAACCAAGATTGCGTTGTCTAAAAATGGAAAAATGAATTCTAAGAACACCAGTGGTTAAGATTAAAAGGTTATTTATTGAGAGAATAGAAAACCCCTATCAGGTAGATAAGAGGACCCCTAAATGTGTTGCTTGGGGATCCTGCTCTGTAGGGAAATTTTATAGAGCAATAATCATATGGGTACAACATAGATTACAGCTATGACTAAGCAATAGTAGTATCGGTATATTTGCTTACATAATAGTGACCCAGCAGGGAAATAAGTCATATAACCAGGGTGCATGGCAAGAACAAAGATATTTTTCAGAAAATGATAGGTTCCAATGTCTTGGTTGTCCACCAGGATGAATGATCTCTATCTAGGTTTCAATTGGCCTACCTTTTGTCTTTCAAGGGAAGTATACAGACCTACACATTTCTTTTTGTTGTTGTTGCTGTTTTGTGTGTGTGCTGGGGATCAAACTCACAACCTCATGTTTGTCAAGCAGGCACTTACCCTGCTGACCTAAACCCCCAGCCACATTTCATCTTTTTCTTGAGACCTTGTCTGTATCAGATGTATCTCTGGCCACAGTTGAGATGTGTGTCACATATTTCCTTGCTCTTTAGAGGTCTTAGATGATCTGAATGCCTAGAATATTTCTACTCAATTTAGCTATCTATAATAAGATAATATAACAAAACAAAGCAACAGCTTATAGCAACAAACACAATAGCATTAATTCTAAGAAAATGGCATAGATACACACACACACAAGAACCATTTCTCTTTGTAGGGGCAAACCAGGTAGTTCAATCTCCTCTGCTTTTGGGAATGAAGGTGGTAGATAAACAAACTATATTCATAATCTGTATGCAGATTATGTTCATGGATCCAAGTTCCATAAATACTCATGCCTTGTTCCTGGATGCATGGCTGTCCAATGCCTATGTGCTTCTCAGTATAATTTGTATGTCTCTGATAGTACAATAGAATATATTGTCTTTATATAATAACATAATATAAATGCTTTCTTCCCAATGAAATATAGACAGTAAATTAGCATAAATTTAATTAAAATTTAAAAATCTTTTTAACTTAAATGTTGTCTACAAGGGCATAAATTCTACTGATGCATTTACCAACAAAAAACAGTATAATTTCTAAAAACATAAAAATCTAGCTAAAGAAGTGTGAATTAAAACTATGATTATAAAACTGCTAGAGAGTTAATATTGGACAGTGGAAAGATTCCATAAGTTTAAGAAATTACTTAGACATTTATATGATGAAAGGAAAGCCCTAGAAATATATTAAAGAATAAATACTTTTAATCCTTAGTAAGTAATAAATTTTAATCCTTAGTAAGAAAGAAATGCAATCAGGAATATCTACAAATCAGGTTGACTCTTGAAAAGACAAATATTTCAGGTAGAGTACATAAAGATTTGAAATTATGTTGATATAATAGAAGGCATAATTTTGTCATTGACTTAAAAATATGAGTAACATTTTTAAATATTTGGATAAAATAATTAAAAGTATTACATTATTAAAACATTGATGAATATTAATTCATAAAAAAGAGATGCTGCATTAGACCCACAGAATAAGGAAATATTTTTTACAGAAAACCACTTAAACTTCAGAAAGATATACAACATTTATAACCACATATTTGGAGTAAAAATCCAGAATAATAATTGTTACATAGAATTTGAATAAAAAAGCTTACTTGCAAAATGGAACTGTACATTATAAAATAATCTCAAAATACCAGAGAGATGTTTTAAGCTGATATAAGGAATTTTTATCCCTCTAGTTGATCTAATATTATGAGATGTCATGTACTCTAAATTCATTGTCAAATAATTCCTTTGCAAAAGTTTTACTTTTAGAAGCAAAATAAATGAGGAAAACATGATCATCATTAAATTACTTTTAAAGAACCCTACAAATCTGAAGACATCATGGAAAAGGCAAAGAAGCTCCTTGTCTTATACAGAATGGAGAGTCTTTAGCACGGCTCACAGGAAACCACAAGACATCTAGGACTGCTCACTGATTTTAAATTAGTAAACTTACAATATTTTAGGTTTAAAACACTATACCATGACAGTTTATACTGTGCTCATACACAGAATACATGTTAATCACAGAGATTTTTATTACACAGAGATTATTAGGTATGAAATTTTAAAGTGAATGAAAAAAGCAGCTGCAATTATTAAGGAAAGATAGGAATCATGTTAACTATATAGATATATTGCTACTGATCTAGAAAAATATGCACAAAACTGTCAACAAAGGATACAATGTTTCTATCTCTCTAATGATTATTTTCCAAATTGTCTTCAACATTAACAGGTATCATTTTCTATAACTTAAATCTACTTCAATGTATTGCCTTATTCAGAATCTAAAATTGGGCTCTACTTTTTTGTTTTTTTTAAATCTATCTGTTTCATTGTAAATGAAATTAAATGAAAGAGATTTGTAAAACCCAAAGGAATACTATTTAGAAATATGAAGTACATAATAGGTCAAAATATTACAAGTATGCAAATCTTATGACAATGGTCAGCATTTATTTTATTGTCCTAAAAGTTTATATCCATCTTTGGATCACAGAATGCAGAATTGTTATACAACCATTATGCATCATGGAAATCTCTATGCAGGTGGTAATATTGATCCTTAGTGCATAAGGGAAATAGTGTTGGTGCTGAGAAGCTCCAGATCTAGAAATGTAGTAATCTTCACTTGAAAGCCACTGTCCCAAACCTTGCTCCTGATAATCATGATAAACAGAAATAGATATGAAAAATGAAGTGCATTTTTATCTTTAAAAATTCCAATAATGGAGTATGGAGAAATACTATATTGACTTTGTTTTAAAATTAAAAAATTTTTCTCATATTGCACACATTTTGCCTTAAGAACAGTTTTTTTAAGAATTTATATTTTTCACTT
Organism: Hydrochoerus hydrochaeris; assembly: GCA_004027455.1. Taxonomy (NCBI): domain Eukaryota; kingdom Metazoa; phylum Chordata; class Mammalia; order Rodentia; family Hydrochaeridae; genus Hydrochoerus; species Hydrochoerus hydrochaeris. The sequence goes on along the minus strand of PVLA01012419.1, from coordinate 22,985 downwards.
AATTCATAGATCCAGAGTACAATATAAATTTGTACGAACTTGTGCCTCAAAATGTGCAAGAACATGTTTGTAAAGTAAAGGGCAATTGGGGAGGGGAAAAAAAGAAGATTCAATTTTAAAAAAGGGACCAAAGGATTTGCCAGAAGAAAAATTAAAAAGACAAGTGAACAAGTGTGAATGGCTAGGAACACTTACTGTATTTGTCTGGAGCCCCTTCTCTTCTGCATGATTCTAATAATAGCATTTTTCACCTCTTTGTTTCTGAGGCTGTAGATGAGAGGATTCAGCATGGGGATCACAATCGTGTAAAACACAGAAGACACCTGGTCCTTTCCCAAGGAGTAGGACTCCTTCGGTTTTAAGTAAGTAAAGATTATAGTGCTGTAAAAGATGGTGACACCCAGGAGATGGGAGACACAGGTAGAGAAGGCTTTTTTTTTTCCTGCAGTGGAATTAATTTTCAGAATGGTGGAGAGAATGAATATATAGGATCCATATATTATGACAAAGGACAATACTAAGTTGAATCCACCACAAATTAATATGATGAGTTCAACTTCCAAAGTGTCACTGCAGCACAGGGCTAAAATGGGAGATGTGTCACAGAAAAAGTGACGGATGACAGAGTTGCAGAAATGCAGTCTGCTCATGCAAACAACAATAATAGTGGAATCCATAAAACCAATAAAATAGGAGCCAAAGAGCAGAGCACGGCACAGTCTTGTGGACATGAAGACTGGATAGCGCAGAGGACGGCAGATAGCTACATAGCGATCGTAAGCCATGGAGGAGAGAAGAAAGCATTCGGCAGCAGCAAAGACTATAAAAAAGTACAGCTGAGTGAAGCAGCCCAGGAATGAGATGCTCTTGTTGGAAGTCAGTAAGTTCTGTAAGGTTCTGGGGGTGATGACACTGGAGTAGCTGAGGTCGAGAAATGACAGGTGAGTGAGGAAGAAGTACATGGGGGTGTGAAGCTGGGGATCCACGTGAATGATAAGTGTCATCCCCATGTTCCCCAGAACTGTGACCAGAGAGATGAGGAGGAAGAGTAGGAAGAGGATCAGCTGTGTCTCTTCAGAATCCACCAGCCCCAAGAGGATGAAGTCAGGCACATCGGTGGAGTTCCATCTGCCCATGATGCCCTGCTGTGCTTAACTGTTGAATAATCAAACTTCCATGCCTTAAGATATGGTAACTAATAGAAAGAAATGTATGTTTTAAAATTTTTTTTTTTCCTTTTGAGACAGGGTTTCATTTTCTAGTCCAGGTTGGCTTTAAAAGACTTTGTAACCCATTTGGCCTTGAACTTGCAGAGGTTCTTCTGCCCACTCAAAATCAAATTTCTTCAATAAATTGTACTTTCAGAATATGTAAATTGCTTGGTTACTTTGACTTAATTAACTTTATTTTCCTTTTTTGTATACATTTTCATTATTTCAAATGGAACACAGATGATATTTGTGCATTTAATTTTTTTTATAAAATCCTTTTAATTTTATCTACTACAAACCCCTTCAGTTTTCAGAAACATACTTATTGTACACCAAAGTTACTGGAAAATAGTTTTCCAAATTATCTGTTTATAAATTTTCAACCACAAAATATTCTTGTAAATAAAATTTGAAAACTATATGGTGGAGCTGGAAATTACTTTTACCTTTTGGTTTTTCTAGAAGCATTTTATTTTTATGTTTTTCTGCAGTCCTTTTTTATTGTGAGGAAAGGTGTACTACCCTAATAATTTTGTTCAAGTCTTGATCAAATGAAAGTCTTACCAGGAAGTTTCCTCTGAAAAGGATCCGAGGCGGAACTGTGAATGGAAACAGACCCATGTATGTGGCTCCTCTGAGTCTGATGATTATAGGACACCTCATATAATACACGTTCAGAAGCCTGCAGAGTTTGGTCATCCTCGGGGAGTGATTTCTGAGGATGATTTCTTGGCTAGATTCCAAGCACAGCATTTCAAATATTTAATGAAGATTAGATTTTGTCTTTTCCCTTAGAAATTCCACACGCAGAATACAAAGACTTCATTTTCTCTTGTAATACTACAAGTTTTTCTGTGAACTTCATTTATTTACTGTTTAAAGTGGCACATAACTATATAAACTTGCTGAGAATAATGTTTACATTCTAGTGTTTAATTAAGATTGTTTTGGCTTTTGGCTAAGAAGTGGAAGAAGTTTCCTGAGTCATACTTTACCAGTGACCCCATGAAGGATGGAACAATTGATGTTTGCTTGGAAATATTTAACAGTTAAATGTATGATTTGGCCATAGATATAATGCATCCCCATTAGAACAAATAGAAAATACTAGGACTTAAAGAGGAAAATAAAACAATGCAAGACTTGTTAGGATTTTGTTGCACAATATTTTTTTCTGATCTCTTCTCTTTTGTGAGAAAAATTAATTTGGAGTGCTCTTTTAGTTTTGCTTAATTATTACAGTACCATGTGCTTAGTGTCTTATCCTAATTTTATGACTACACTCTGCCATGGCCTGCAGTGTTAACTGTTATTCAGCAGCACCCTTACACATTAAGCTTTGGACAGTTCCTCAGCCTTCAATCAGGAACTGAGTGATGACAGCTGCAGAATCTGAATCTTCAGGCCCGATAGGTCTGGGGCAGAGTTTCCGTCCTGGCTTGCATGAGTGGTTTTGTCCACAGGACATATTCATGTCATATATTTTATTATTTTAGTGTAATTGATTTTTATATTTTGTGAAAGAATAATAAACAGGAAGACAAAAGCAGCCCAGATACTAACATATATTTTTCAATGCTCAGTGGAAAAATACTTGTGTTGTTACATATTGTCGAAGTGAGACGTTGTCTTAACAAGAATAACAAAAAATTGAAAAACAACTGAAAAGCTAAAATACTTTTTAAGGGTTAGTTTTAGGGTTGTGCTTAGCGTCTTGTTACTGAACTTTTTTGTGAGGTCGAATTCTAACCACCACTTTATGAAGACAGAATAATCATCTGCAATGTCAATATCCAAAAAAGAAATCATGCAACAACATAAAGTTTATGATTTGTTTGAAAAATTCTCCAACTTTCCTGTTAATTTAGAAGCAGGAAGGGAGAGTAATAAGATGAAATAGGCTGGTGGGGAGGAAACCTTAATGAGAATATTTACAGATAAGAATAAATGAGGCAGGAGGATATTCAAGATGTACAGAAGGAGGAGGACTAAAGAAGAGAACACAGGGGAATATAAATGAAGAAGGAGAATCATATGGACAGATGGAACATAATGAAAGAACTAACAGCTAAGTGCCTGTTAGAAGATTAGAGCCATACAAAATACCGTGGTACAGAGAGGGTCTAACAAAACAAGATAACACTCTGTTGCATCAAAAGCAATAGCCTTAATGCTTACAAATTCACACGCACACACATACACACACACACACACACACACACATGTATACACACTCAAGAGGAAGTATTTCTCCTTGTGGGGCATCTATACAGAGACCAGAATTCTCTTCTAGAATTCTCTTGTGGGTCAAGGCCTAATAAAAGCAGTAACATGAATATCATGTAGCCTTTTTCCCCCTGTCTCCTTTTGGGCCTCTGTCCAAAAGTGGGAGAAGCCATCTCTGACTGTCTGGAGGCTGGGCTCTGCTCCTCCACTGTGACAACTGTCCTCAGCTAGGTTTGCCAGAGGTGAGGTGGGCCATACCTCCCCCTCAGTCTCCTCTGCTTTTGGGAAGGACGGTGACAGGAAAAGCAGTGTCTGCCTATTCTGTGTATAGGGCCTGACCATGGGCACAAGTGCCTTTAGTTCCCAGCCCTGCTCCTGGATGCTTGGATGCTCACTGTCTCTGTGCTGCCCTGTGTGCTCTGAATGCCTCTGAGCAGAGCAGAGGGGCTGGGGCATCAGGGTCTTCACACAGATAATGAGCCACACCCACCCAGCCTTCCACTTCTCTCTGCAACTCAGCTTCCAGCCTCAGACCTGTACTTCCAGAAATCCTCCTGTGTGACCTCTGTGACTGCAGCAGCATTTGTGGCATCATTTTGTCTGTGATACCTTCTTCTTCTGCTGGTTCCCTTCACTGGATTGAATGTGCTCACCACCAGCTGGGTTTCCTGCTCTCTGTCTCATTCCCCTGAGAATTTCCCACTTGCATTTTTTCTTCCTGAAGCCAAGCAGTTGACTATTTTCCTCAATTCCATGATTTCACTTTTTTTTTTTTTTTTTTTGGTCTCATTTGCCCTTCTTTTGGACCCAGTCTAAGCATTAGAGGGTCTTACTGTCTGTCTGGAGAGAAGTGTTATTGCATCCAAAAGGTCTGAAAAGTTAAGTTGTTCTGTTCTCCTGCTCCCCCTCCCAACATGGAGAAAGTCACTTCAGATGCCTCTCAGCACCAGTGATGTCTAAGACCTTCTGCTGCTTGTTCTCCTTGTGCAGGGGAGAGGGGGCTTCCAAGATGGCTCCAGACCCAGCGCTGTCTCCCTACAGAGGGAAACACAGGCCACCATTGCTTCAGTCTATAATCATATGGCTCAGCTCAGGTCTCCTTCTCCTCAGGCTCTGTCTCTGTCTGGCAACAAAGCTGGCAATCAGAATATATGGTTTTTCTCTTCTCAGCTTGGAGAAGGGAAATTCCCCTCTACATTGAGCCACTCTTTACTGTGTGCCTGTGAAGTCCTTCAATTACTTGTCTTTTTAAATCACATATACCTGGGTTTCCCTGGGTGCTAGATTCTCACATACCAAACTAGTGATACTCTGGCTCCCCAACCTCCTCACAGAGCTGTGTAGCTGTTGGGTTGAACACATATCCTTGAATGCATGAATTCTCTTATGGGAGAAATATAACATATAAATAACAAGTGAAGAATGCAAGGCATTGTCCTGCCTTTCTGTAATTAGAGCACATGGGAATCTGAGGCAGGAGTATCACTAAAGATTGTGATCAGCCTGGGCTTCAGAGTGAGTTCAAGGCCTGCCTGAACCACATAGCCAGAAAGTTTCTCAAATGTTCTCCACTGAAAAAAAAGAAGAATATTTACACCTAAGCATGGTGACACAAGTTTTCAATTGATAAAGTAATGGATCTGGGGCAAAAGGATAGCCACAAGTGGCCTACAAACTGAGTTGATAGCCTGAAATATGTAGTGAGACCAAATCTGAGAGAAAGAGAGAGTGCGACAGAATGAAATAACGTGAAAGAGTTTTTTTAGTGATGGTACAGGGGACAAAGGAAAGGTAAGAAAGGAGACAGTAGGAGAGCAAGGTTGACTAAGAATGACTGAGATACAATATTAATATTTATCAAGTAAAAATACTCTGAAATGGATTGAGTAGAACTGCCCACACAGCTCTCCCGGGGTAGGGACCCTGAAGGCTGGAGAGTAGGTAAAGATACAAAGAAAGGATGAAGGAAGGAAAGATGGGAGGGAAGGTTTGCTAGCTCACCAGGATTGCAATTCAGTGACTTCTTATGGTTCCTCTATCTCCTCAAAAATCTATGTATATGCTGATTTCCACAAATATCCTAGAATGTGTATTTGTTTAATTATGTGAATAACACAACATGTAAGTAACTGAATGTGAACAATAAAATAGCGATGGCAAAAAATAGGGAGGCAGTTTGTGGTTGAAGGGGAAGTAGATCTCAGGTACAGAGGTGTGAAGAAGCCTAAGATGGGAAAGATAAAAATGATCAAATGCAAAGTGTGCATGTACTAATTCCCCAGCAGTAATGTAATTGTTATGTATCACATGCATGTAAGAATAAAAGTTGGCTGAAATATTGTAGAAGAGCCTGTTTGCTCAACCTATATCTGGACTGATATTTTCATGCTCCTATCATATACAATGTTACAAAATTAATTTTCAATCTCACACTACTTAAAGCCTCTGAGAGTTTTATCTTCACTGCTAGAAACCTTAGGATGATTGGGGAAGCACTCCTCTCTTACAAGAATAATAATACACACTTACAGGTAGTGTATCAGGTAGTGAAAATTTATGTTAATGTTTTACATAAAATAATAAATATAATTTCTGTGTTAACATCTCTAAGAAAATGCTGTATTATTTCCTTTTATCAAAAATGAGAAGAGTCAAAAATTTTAAATGTAGGTACTTGGATTAATGTTGCATAGTTTTCCTAATGATGGCTGAATTTGTTGCTAAATTGCGAGTCTAAACAAGTCCTACATCTAAACTTGTTATGCATGAAAAAATGGAGGAGTCATGTGATACTTTTGACCTCTAATTTTATTATTCAATTTCCACAAAATATCTTTAACAATTTTTAATGGTTTTCATTAAGTCAATCATAGAACAAGGGAGAAAAAGAAACATACTAAAAGACTTTGAATCAATGATTTCTGCTGGATTTGGTAACTGATTCTGTTCATTTAGATGTCATAATAGTCTTTCAGTTTGAGATATAAGAAGATGAGGAGCTGAAAGCAAAAAGGAAAGGAAGACTAAAGCACGATAGAAACAAAGTAGAAATGTAATAGCAAAAGAGTAGACTGGATGGGATCAATTTGAATTGTGCTGATGTAATGGTGCCCTGACATTTTAAAATTGCACCAGATGCTACTGCACTATTAAGCATGACATTATCTATAAGAGATAGTTTTAAGGCCATTGCAATGGAATGGATTTGAAGAATTTTGGAATTTATACTTCCATGTAGAATGTGAAATGCCAGGGTGAACTGTCTTCTACCTTGGTTTTAAAAATCCTGTTCACCAACAAAATTCATACAATTTTTGTGAGCCACTCTCAATTCACATTCACCCAAAAAACTTAATTCCAAGAAGACCATATGAAATACATAAAATACCTCACTTGGAGCAAGAGTTTGAAAAACCAATTAACCACATTAAGGATGCTGGCTTCCTAGCTGCATATTCACATATGGTTAGAATGAACACTGTGCCGATGAAGAGAGCAGAGAACACTGAAAAGAAAGACCTTCCATTTAATCTCTGAATCCTCCTGTCAAGCACATTTGAGCATAGCTAAAAAAAAAAAAAAATTGATCAAATCAAGCAATCATAATAGATGTAGCTAGGCATCTTCACCCAGAATAGAACAGCAATTACGGTGCACACAGTAAACAGCATGAAAGAACATGATGGAACTTTCAGAAGGTAGATGGAAAATATAAAATTTGTCCAGGACAATATAGAAAATTCACATGCATGCACACACACCCACTCACAAAATGAGACTCAAGTCTTATTTTCAGAAAGTGAACATTTTTCATAATAGGAAAAAGGAAAGAGGAAATGCAAATGTTTAAAAGCATTGTTATTTTAATTGCCTGGAGCCCCCAGACTTCTGCATGACCCTAATGACAGCACTTTTCACCTGTTTCTGACACTGTAGATGAGAGGATTCAGCATGGGATCACAATCATGTAAAACACAGAAGCCACCTGATCCTTTCCCAAAGAGTAGGACTCCTTTGGTTTAAGATAGGGTTTAAAGTAAGCAATGATGATAGTACTATAAAAGAGACTCCCTGGAGGCACAGAGAGACAATGCTTTTTGCTTTCTTGCAGTGAAATTTTCAGGATAGTGGTAAGAATGGACACATAGGATCCAGATATGGTGAACAGTAGCAGTATTAGGGTGGAACCAGCACAAATGACTAAAATAATTTCAGTGTCATGTTTCTCTACAAGATGGGGCTGAAATTGGGACCATGTCACAGAAAAAGTACTGGATGATATAAAAATTGTGGAAATGCAGTCTGCTCATGAAAACCACCTTCACACTGGAATCCACTAAGCCAAGCATATAGGAGCAGTGAGCAGGGCATAGCATAGTCACGTGGACATAATGACTGGAGAGTGAAGAGGGCTTCAGATAGCTTCATAACAGTCTAGGCCATGAAGGAGAGAAGAAAGCATTTGTCACCAATAAAGACTATAAAATAGTGCAACTGGGTAAAGCACCAGAGAAATGAGATGTTCTTGGAGGAAGTCAGTAAGTTCTGTAGGGTTTTTAGGGGTGATGACACTCGAGTAGTTGAGTGATGAAAAAGTACATGAGTATGTGAAACTGGGGATTCAGGTGAATGATCAGAGCAGGAAGAGGACCAGCTGCATCTCTTCAGATTTCACCAATCCTGGAAGGATGGAGTTGGGCACGTTGCTGCAATGTCATCTTTCCCTAGGGTCAATGCAATTTTCTGTTTAACAATCATATCTGATATTTAGTCTGAGTGACTTTAGGAATACTTTACTGTGTGAACTGTGAAAACTTTAATAATCTTCTTTTGTGTTTCTACAGATTATGAGGACTTACTGAGCACAAATGAAAAAAATACAATTATCATATATAGAAGTGCATATAATTTCGCATTGGCTACTAATGTTTTAAAAGATTAGGTTAGGTTTCAGGGATGAACCTTACTTAACTAATTCAAGTTATACAATGATAATTTACCTAGACTCTATACATATCTGAATAATTTGTGTCAGAGAAAGGGCTCAGAGCATAACATCTGATATGAGAGCAATCCCATGTTAACAATGTGATGCTTCCAAGATAGTTTGACTGCAAAATCATGCCTTAGAAACCTTTGTTCCTTATCATAATTTTTTAGCAAAACTGGTGAAGGATATGTAATAAAGTAGTTTAACATTATTTTAAATGTGTTCTTAGTTGTCCCTTACTTTTCCAAGATGTGTGACATTAATTATCAATAAATTCACTTCTGTGAAATAAAGTAAGACATGTTAAGATTACACCCATTTATCATTCTTCTTAAAAATATTGTAACTGAAATCTAACTTGGAGTGAGTTTTGCACATGAAGGCTGAGTTAAAGACAGCTGAGAGTGGCACCGTCCACCCCTTCCTCTCCTCCACTCAGGTGACAGCACAGAGAAGTGGTGTTGCCTAAGAAATCACCACATCCCTCTGAACAGAATCTGCAGACCCACCCCAGAAGGTTATGGTCTGGTTTAGTTTTGAACACACAATGGTCAAAATATGGAGGGTACTGTCTGTGAAAGCACCTGGATGAAAAAACAACCTAACACAAGATTTTCAGAGTTTGAGCGAACCCTGTTCTTTCTACCAAGAAATGGTTTCTGCCACTTTGTGTGGAGTTTAAGGGGCAGAGTGCACCTTCCACACTGTGAGCAATATCTTCTCCCAACTCAATCATTTTATATTAAATGTATTTTTAAAATACATTTTCAAAATATATGCATTTGCTAAAACCTTGATTCCACCAACTCTATATTCTTGTTTCATAACTCATAACATTTCTTAAGGCCAGGCATACATGATACATATATTCCAACTCTTCTGACAAAATTTTCATTCAATTTTCTATGACCCAATCCCCTTCAATGAGAAGAATGATATTACTGTGAGAAAATGTTGCTGAAAAATAATTTTTCAAGGTTTCCCTCTCTAATATCTATTTAACTTCAAGTTATTTTCAGAAATAAAGCATTAACAATAAATAAGTAGCTGAAAATTTCTATATTTCTCTTTCTTTTTTAAAATTTTATTTTAATGTGAATAATACAAAAAAATTAAGCCGGTTAAAACCAATCAAAACAAAATAATGAAAGTGATATAGGCCTTCAAAACAAGATAATGGTAAATCAACAGTGGCTACCATAATTCTTCTTGTTATCTTCAAAATAGCTGCCCATGCCATCACACATAATAAAATCAATCAAAACTAAGCAAAATAAAACTGATCAAAAACAAGACAAAGAAAAAAAAAAGAAAAAAAGAGGAGTTCAAAACAAAATAATAGGAAATCGATAATGGCTACCATAATATATTTTGCTATCTTTGAAATAGCTGTCCAAGCCACAAAATATCATAAAATCAAACAAAACAGAACAGAACAAGACCAAATTAAAAAGAACAACGAAAGAAATAGAGTTTCAAAACATTATAGTAGATTAACAATGGTCACTGCCTTCCCTTTTCAGACATCTCCTCCCCTTTCACTTTCACAATATTTTTTGTGCATTTTGGATCGTACTAGCACCGTTAGTTTTTATCCTAGGGAGAAAACACATTGTTTACCCCATGACTCTGAACCATTTCATCCATGAACATCTCAAGCGGTATTCATTCAAGTCAAGAGCCTTGAGGTTATCTTTGTTTATAGCTGAGTAACTCCATTGTATAAAAATGCCATGTCTTTCTTATCTATTCTGCAGTTTATAGACAAGCTATCACCTGTCACACAGAGCATTGTCATCTCTCCTTTAACTTTCAGTCTATGAATTTTCTTTCTAGTTAAAGGTGTTTCTTGTATAAAGCATATTGATGGATCCTGTCTCCTGATCCACTCTGCCTGTGTTTCTTTTACTGGTGAATAGAGGCCATCTACATTAATGATTATGGCCAACATGCACTGCCTTGTCTCTGCCATACTATTATCCTGACATTGGCTGCCTACTTTTCCCCTCCATTCAGTGACTGCCACACTCAGTGATCTGCCTCTACACTGTTGCTGAAATCATAGTCATTTTCATGTCTCTCTAGAATGTACTTTAGTATTATCTGTAGAATGGTTTGGCAGTCATGAATTCCTTTAGTTGTTCTTTATCATAGAAGTATCTTGTTTCTCCATTAATTTTGAAAGATAGTTTTGTAGGGTACATAAATCTGGGTTGGTAGTTGTTTTCTTTCAGGACTTTCAATCCTTCACTCCAGCCTCTTCTTGTTTGTGTTGAGAAGTCTGTTGTAACTCTGATGGGTTTTTCTTTATAGGTGATCTGTTTCTTTTCTCTAACACCTTTTAATATTCTGTTCTTGTGTTGAATTCCTGGGATCTTGGTTAGTATATGTCTGTGTGTTGATTTATTTTTGGTTGTGGCTAGCTGGAGTCCTATATGCCTCATTTGTCTGAATGTCACATCCTTTTCCCATGTTGGGTAAGTTTTCTGCTATTACTTCTGTAAACAGGCTTTTCAATGTGACTGACATCTGCTTTTCCACTGACACCATTATTCTCAAATTATGTTTCTTTGTGTTGTCTTGCCTCCATTGAATTGTTACATCCTGGTTCCTTGTTATTTTTAAGAGATCTTTCCTTTAGTGATCACAAGCTTCAAATCTGTCTTGAAGGTCTGAAAGTCAAACTTCAATTTCTTTCAACTGTTTTTCCAGATTTCAATTTCCTGGATATCTCTTTGAATCTGTTTCACATATTCTAAATCATTTTTCATATTGTTCATTCAAGGTCTATGCTCCTATATTTTTTTCGTATGTCTTCTTTAGAAGTGCTTAGCAATTCTTTTATTATGTTTTTTATTTCTTCTTTTACCTGAGATAGTATTTCAGCTCTAATTTCTTTTATAGCCTCATGAAGTTGTTTTGTTACTTCAGTTGCCATCACTTCAGAAACTTCAATTGTGTGACTTCCAATTTCTTCTGTGTTTACATCTTCTGTATTTGCTCTGCTTGTGTTGGAGGCCAGAGACTGCCTTTTGCTTCTTTGTCTTGACATATTCCTGGGTTCTTGCAAACAAGTGGGTAGTGGAGTTCCAGGCATTTCCCACATTGGCTTTAACTTCTCTGAAGCAAGACTGATTCTTCTGGCCAGTGCTGGCTATGGATATCTGATGATGGTCATTGGATGTGCTGGTGCAATACAGGCTGCTGCTTTTCCCCACCTGTGCTAGCTGCCTGATGGCTAATGGCATACACGTGGTGGTGGAGCTGGCTTCTGCTTCTGGTTGAAGCTGCTCACTGCTGGGGAGCCTCCACAATGGCTCTGGATCTCTGTATGGATATGTGGTATGGATTCCATTTCTTTCCTTATGTTGGGCATTTTTTTGGTTCCATCTTTTTCTAAGCCTGTGGTCTTTTATTTAGATTCTCTATTATCTTTGATTTTAATTATTATTTTTATTGTGCCTGAGATATTGTTTTTCCTTTATAGCCTTTCCAGTTACATTTTTTACTTCTGTGTTTATCATTTCACAAATTTCCAGTATTTGACTTATATATTCATCCATCTTGTTGAGTTCCAGGCGTGAGTTGGGTGGGCTGGGGCTCTGGGTTGCACCACAGCTCTGTATCTTGCCATCCTTCATCTTCTCTTTTTTCTTTTATTTTGTCTTCTATGTTGATGCGCACCAACTTCCCATGATATGTAACTCCACTGCTATCATTGAGGCCTCTGTCTAGGAGGAAAGGAGGTGTCCATTCCTCAGGAATGTCTTCCAGATGCAGTTGGTTCTTCATAGCTATCCCCAACACCTACATTCTTCTGGTTTTTACAGTTCTGTGATAATGTCTGTGTTGCATTCCAGTGATGCACAGATTATAGAGATGACCCTGGCACTGGACATGGGGGCTGGGACCGGTCTTCTGTCTGTGGAGTTCTATGGGGTGGAACTGCTGTCTCCTCACTGCTGCCTCAGACATTTACACATTATTGGCCTTACTAAATACTTCACACTCCAGAGATGTGTGCGTGCGTGCGTGCGTGTGTGTGTGTGTGTGTGTGTGTGTTTGTGTGTGTGTGTGTCTGTGCACTGGGCTGATGTCCTGGGGCTTGAAATTCTCATTGGTCTTACACTCTTTTAGGCATCTCACTCTCTGCGAGGCAACAGAGGAGGCTCGGATCTCAAAGTCACTGTCTTCCAGCAGGCCACACTGTCAGGGTTGTAGCAGTGGGGTGGAGGGTGTAGATTCTTCCAGCCAGATCTCCCTACAGAATGTACTGGAGAGGGGCACAGCACAGAGCTACAGTCTTCTGCCCAGGCTATCCTCTGGGATCTTATTTCTGTTTCTTGATGCATTTTATTTTCTGGCCTTTTAGTTTGCATTTTTTATTGTAAGTTAAATTGTATTCAGTTCAACTCAGGATGAAAAGGAATTTTATAAGAAACTTTTCATTTGCGAAGAATTAAGGGTAGACCTATAAACAGGAGAGTATGCAGCTTCTCTCCCTTGATAATAAATTTAAGGTGCATCATGTAATGAATATTCAGAATCATACAACATTAGGTCATCCTCAAGTCATTTCCAGGGACAGTTGCTTGGCCTGATTCAAAGGACAAAAGTTCAAGGACAAATTCACAAAAGAATTTTTCAGCCTTGAAATATCCATATCCAAATCACCTTTTTTTAAATTCTCACACTGTTATTGAAAATTATTTATTACCTTTTCACAGTGACATATAATATATATATATATATATATATATATATATATATTTGCAGCAAATAACATTTGCGTTGATGTGTTCAGTCAATAATTTGGGGCTAAGTTGTTGGAGAAGATATGTCTACAGATACGCCAATAATATTTTATTTGCATTATAATATTTTATTTGCATTATAAGGGATTGAATATAAAAATTTTACCAGGAAATATTTACACTTAAAAGTATGACATGGCTACAGAATTATGTCATACTCATTAGAAAAAAAATGAAAAATAAAATTCAAAGTAAATTATGAAATTATTCAGTACTCTAATATTTTGTTTACATAATAATAATAATAATAATAATAATAATTTCTCCCAAATATTGGCCTTTGTGACCACAAAGCTAATTTGAAGGTTTAATTCTAGATTTACCTAATTATTATAATGCTGTCTATTCAATGTCATCCTAATTCAATAACTGAAATATCAAAATATCACATAAATATGGTAGGTTATTTCATTATAATAAGTATTTTTTTATTATAATGAGACAGACAGGTTTGGAGACTTAGAAGGCAGTATCACACTATGTGTCTACTATATTCATAATGTCTGAACGAAAGGCTAAAGGTGAGTTTCTGGATCATTATCACCTCAATAGGCATGTGATTAAAAGATGTCATGAATTGGGGTTTCTTAAGAAAGTCTATGATTGAAACACATGTGGTCTATGTGTTGAGTTACTTATGATAGAAAAATTTTCCAGCAACTGTTCACAGCTGCAACTAACTGAAACCAAGGATCTACAGTCCCTTTCATTTTAAACCATGATCTGTTTTAACTCCTTGGTCATCAAATTTCTTTTCAGTTTTTATTTTTTCATAGGAAATACAGAGATAGATCTTGGGAAAATTCATCACATTTTTAATTATCACTTTTTTTAATTTCTCTGTTCTTTGTCTCTGTTTCCCTACTCACACTCTCCTGAATTATTGTTAGTGTATATATTTTTCTCTTTAATTTTTACTTCACTAGATAATTGAATGTTTTTTCTTTATTACACTTTAATTTAAACTGTCATATTTAAATACTTTTGTGAATCAAAATTGGATTTTTTGATACTTTCATATAAGTAGTAATCAGTTCCAGTTAATTCACATATGCAACAACTTACACCTTTGTAATTTCTTTAGGGGGAATAAATTGATACTTTTCATTTTATAATAGATAATGCTTTAAAAATTATAATATTTCAGATTAAATTTGAAATTTGTTTCCCTAGTTTTATCAGGTTTTGTTTCTCCTCAGGTTTTATTTACCTTTCTGCCTCACATTCAGTAGTAGTAGGTAATTATCTCACTTTTTATCTGTTTAATGACAAGGAAGTGTAATACTTGCAAGTGAAAGTATATTTCACTCATACCTATCATTTTGGGTTATTACTCTTGTATATTTTATAGATAATTTTAGACTACCAATATTGTGAAATTGTGTTTTATTTGTAAAATATTAGATAACATTTTTCTTATTTTTAAAATATTAATCCTATGTTTCATTACATAGGGATCTGAAAAAAAGGACTTTCTTTAAATTTAGTAAACTTACAGAAATGTATACACCTGCAAGACCATCAGTGACTCATGGAATCTGGAGATGATTCAGAAGATGGAGATAACTGCTTGTAAAAACTGAAGCATTTGTACATTATAAATACACAAGATAGAGGCAAGATAAAACTAGACAACCAGGTAATATAATAATATGTGAATTTGTACAGTGCTCTATACATAAGGAAGTAAACTGGTAAATAACACAGCACATGGGCTTCAGTTGTTGCAGCAGGAGGAAGCAATGAAAAAGTGCAGTGAAAGGCAACTTCAATAAAAATATGTCTGTAAGCTAACACTGAAAGGTTGAGTCCTTCAGATCCTGGGAGGTGCTGTTCCAGATGGAGACCCATCAGTGGAAACACGTATGCAGGTGATGGTATAAAGGCTGTTTAACGGCAGGGGATGTAGCTCAGTGGCATAAGTCTCTGCCTGGAAAATATCAGGTTGTGAGTTCGATCCCTGGTACCAAAACAAAAATAAAAAGGCTGATTAATAGCAACAAGGTATGCAAAGTCAAAACAGCTGTTTTTGGAGTATTGACAGTGCTGTCAATGAAACTAGTGTTCTTTTGGTCAAATTAAGATGGAAATTAATTCTGAACTGGAAAAATGTAGCTCTGCTTGCAGTTCTGATGTCACAGGATGACAGCAGATAAAGCTGCATGGCATTCTTGACCCAGTAACTGCTGGTCAGTGCTGCTGCTAACCACCACATGGCAGGCTTGTGTTGAACAACTCAGGTCCATCACACTGGGGGCTGGGCTCCTGGTCCTGTCCTTTTTCTGCTGGGCACAGTAGGGTGACACTAGCAAGAGTTGCTATCTGCTCTGCCAGTCACAGGCTTCCAGGGCTGGCTGATGCCAGACAGTGTGTGAGAGCTGTGCTGGGCGCTGCTGCTGCTGTGTGTAGCTGCTGCTCTCTTGAGCTCCTCAGTGCTGACCTCCCCTAGTGATTATTTCTCTTTCTTAATCCACCACTCCATACACGCTGCTCATGAACTTCAGTCCTGAGCAGATTCACAGGGTCCTGGAGCTCATATTACCCAATAAATAAACCATGAACAAGTTTCAGGACACAAAACCAGGTTTTTATTTTACCAGGAGCTGTGTCACAGCACAAGCTCCAGTACACTGGAGGGAGCCCTCTTTAGACTAACCCAAGAAGTGACAGGGTACTGCTTGCATAGCAGCTGCAGGCCTGTGACTGGCACAGGGCTCCAAATGACCTCTGGCTTCATAGCTGTGACCCAATGGGAAGGCAGTGCTGAATTCAGTAAAACTTCTACAAGGCCACCTCTGGGGACCAGGAATGTTAACAGTGGATCCAGGTCTCTCCCTCTCTGATGTTAGGCGCCTCAACATGCCCTTGCCCTCTTAAAAACACAGCACTGGCTTCTGAAGTCTCAGGAGTGGTGGAGGGGCACCTTGCTGAGAGTCAAGTTGCAACCATATTGGAGTCTATTGTTGGGTGATGCCTAGTAAAAGGGAGAACATGAAAATCACCTTTTTTATTTCTGTTTCCATTTCACATTCTAACGAAATAAGAGAATCCATTCAGAAGTCTTTCTGAAAGCTGAGCTCTGCCCTTCCTTGGTGACACCTGTCCTTGTCCAAGTTTTCCAGGGGTGAGACGGACCAAAACTGCTTCTCAGTCTTCTCTGCTTTTAAAGGAGGGTGATGGGAAGATGCAATGTCTACGTAATCTGTGTGCAGAGCTCTGACAGCGACCCAAGTGTCTAAGTTCCCAGACTTGCTCCTGGATGGATGGATGCCCAGTGTCTTTATTCTGCCCTGTTTACTCTGGATGCCTCTGAGCAGAGCACAGGGCATGGGGCACTCGGGGTCCTTCTTCACTTTACTTATCTTTCTTTTTATGCAGAGGCAGGGGGGATGCGCAGACTGTACCCAAACCAACACTCTGCAAGACAGGAAGGAAAGACCTGAAAATTTTACTGTCATCTGGTTCACTTGACTGAAAAACAGTATTCCTTTTGGCTCAGTCTGTGTCTCTATTAGATATGGAAGCAGGACACTCCTAAGAGTACCCTAAGGTTGTTCTCTTACTGCATGCAGTAAAGTTCCCTCCCTCAGGGTGCAGCCATTCACTCAGAGCAATATGGATTAATCCTTTTTTTTGCTTAGCTTTATATATCAATATGGCTGAGTTTAGTGTGGTTCCTGGTGCACTTAAATTGCAATGGAATAATTTTCTATAGTTCCTCTATTTTACCTTGAGATGAATTTCCTGAAAAATAAAACTTTGGATAGAAATTAGTCGACCTCAAATTGCTCTGAGAAATATAATAGGAAAACCATATATGAAGCTGTATCTGATACATATTTGTTTTTCTTCACACACACACACACACACACACACACACACACACACACACACACAGAGTTGAGCTCACGTCCTTGCGCTTGCCAGGGAGGCACTTATGCCACTGCGTTAAATCCCCAGTGAGATAACATATTTTTATGCTTTAATGCATTCATATTACAATGAGTTAAATTCTATCATGCTCTAAATTCTTTTCCAGGGTTTGGTCAAATAGAAACCTCCATGGGAAGTTTCATCTAAAAAGAATGCAGGAAGAAAACAGAGACTACATGGCAGAGAGTTTATACCTTCCTTCCAGGCCTGATGATCTCAGGTTACCTCAGGTAATTGTCATTCAAATACTGCTACATTTCATCATCCTCCAGGCCCAATTTCCTAGGAAGATTCCTTAATCTAATTCCAAGGACAAAAGGTCAAAGACTCAATAAATAAAAGATGTTGCCTATTCCAGTAGAGGCCACACACTGAAAGCCAGGTTCACTACATCTTCTATTGCAATACTCTAAACTGTTGCCGAATTTCATTTATTTACTTCTTAAATTGACACAACTACATTGATTCCCAGGGACTAATATTCATATTCAAGTGATCAAGTAGTAAGCTTGCATTGTGATGATGCAGAAGACATTTTCCAGAGCCACACTTATGTAATGAACGAGTATAAGGAATTGAACAATACAATGTTTACCAGAAAATGTTTTATACTGAAAAACATGACATGGCCTTAGAAGTGAGGCATATTTATTAGAAAAAAAAAGATAAAAAAACAGAATTCAATGAAGTAAATGAAAGAATTCTCCTTAACACTTTGTTTACACACTAGTAAATTTCCCAGTTATTTTCCTTTGGCCCCATAATTCTTATTTGGATGTGTACTTACAGTTATATGTAACATTAAAATACTTCATATTCAGCCTCTTCCTAGGAGTATAAATGAACTGTGGAATCTACCATTCCATGTTAAGTTAGTCTTTTTATGCCAACAGCTTCATATATTGCATATTCTATGGAGCCTCAGGCTTCACTAAGTGAACTGAGATACACAACTGATGAATGAATATTTTATGGTCCACAGCAGTGGCACTGAACTTCTGCTCTACTTGGCCAGAAGTGTCACTTGCTTCTTTCCAAGCTATGTATATGGAATATCTATCACTGCTTTATGGTAGAGGATTTTGTTTTTATTTTTCAAAATTAAAATAATCAGAAGTTGAAAATAAGCCATGAATCTAACATGAATTTATTCACAAATTGAGTGGACAAAAATTTAGCTTGGTTATATAAAATCAGGTTGAATGGTGTTATGAAAAGACAAAAAAAATGTAATAATAGAAATGAAATATTTCATTGAGCATTATTTGTTCAAGAAGATGAAGTAAACTTAGGGCTGGAAAAAGTACAAGCGTGAAGCAAGGAACATAGATACTGTGAATCTTCCTACAAGTCATGAAACATCTACTGAGATGTACAAAGAAAGGCTCTCAGGCAAAAGTGCTCATATTTGGAAACTTGAGGAAAAAAATTGTTACAGTGGATAACACGTATTAAATAATACGTTGTTTTTGGACATGTGGAAAGGGAAGGCTATTGATCCACATTTAATTCATACTGAGAATGGCTAACCCTACACTAACCGTACACTAACCCTAACCCTAACCTAACCCTAACCTTAACCCTAACCCTAACCCTGAGCTTTCAGTGAAATGAGAGTCTGAAGGTGAATTTCTAAGCCAATATCCTTTCAATACATGAAAATGCAAGATGTCACAAGACAGATTTTTCCTTTACTCAGAGATGTTCTATTATTAGAACACATTCAGGCTATACATAGAGCTGCTTATGATGGTAGAGAAATTCTTGAAATTATTGCTTCATAGTAGCAAACAAAGCCACATCAATGATTTATAATCCATGTCAGAGTATAAATCATAGAAAATTAACTGCAAGGTCACCACATGTTAAATTCCCACATGTATTCATTCCCCTGCCTATTCTCTCCTCTTTCTCTCATTCCCTCATTCTCTTTAACACTGCAGAGCATTTTTTTATTTTCTTTCATCTTTGACTGCTTAAACAATAAAATGTTTGTTGATTTTATTTTCATTTTTGAGTGACAATATTTGTAGAAATTTATGAGATAGTTTGGAATAATTTGAGTGTTGATCAAGTCAACTTGTATATTTATCATTTATTTGTGGTGAATAAATTACTTCTTTCATTTTTGATAAGTATTATGTAATATTTGAAAAAATTATAATATTTTAATTAGTATATGATAACATGCTATTTCCTCAATTTCACTAGGCTGAATTTATCTTTCTAGCATATATCTGATTTTCTTAATTTTAATGTACTAAAATATATTTCCATTTATTGTGCCCATGTTGTTTTTTTTTACTTATGTATTTTGGTTGGGCTTTGTTCTATTCTTTCATATTACAAAGGCAAAGCAGGTATTCTATTTGTAGGGCTAAGTAAGCAACACAGCACGTCACAACCATGACTTTCTGAACTTTTTTGGGGGGGAGGAACTATGCATTTATTTTTTTATTTTATTTAAAGAGAAAACAAAACAAAACAGAAAATAAGGAAAACAATAATACAAAGTTCCAAAAAAATGAAATAAACTAAAACAAACACTAAGAAATCACCAGCTGACAAATTACATACTGTCATCTTAGAAATGGTTGCTCAAGTTACAGAATTAAAGCACACAAAGGGGACATTCAAACTGTGAGACTGCAAACAGTTCTGCTCAATGATCCAACAAAAACTTAGTAATATGGTAATCAATCATACACACTTAAACATACACGCACTTATATCCTTTAGAGCACTTTCTTTTCCTCTCTTTTTTTACAATAGAAACTATATGTTTTGGGTTTTATTACTCCTACATTTCTTATTACTTTTTTTGGTTAATAAACTACATATTGAAATAGTTGTTCAAGTTACAAAATTAAAGCATACAAAGTGGACATTTAAACAGTGAGACTGCAAACATTTCTGTTCAGTGATCCAGCAAAAACTTAGTAAGGTGGTTATCAATCCTACACACTTAAACATACATGCATTTATATCCTTTAAAGCACTTTCTTTTCCTCTTTTTTATACAATAGCAATTACACATTTTGGGTTTTATTACTCCTACAGTTTTTATTACTTTTTACACCAGAGACAAAATGTGATATTTATAAATATGATTCTTATTTCTTTCACTACTTAGGATAGTTTCAAGTTGTCTCCATTTACCCGTGAAGGCCTCAAGACCCTCCTTTTTTATAGCTGAGTAATATTCCCTTGAATAAAAAAACATATCTGTTTCATCCACTCTGCAGTTGATGGGCATTTTGTTTGTTTCCAAGATTTAGCTATTACAAATTGTGCTGCTATGAACATGGGGGCACATATATGACTGTGATATTACCTTTTCTGGTTTTCTGGGAAAATACCCAGGAGAGGAATAGCTGGGTTGAATGGAACTTCCAATCCAAGTCTTCTGAGAAATCTCCATACTGATTTTCATAGTGGCTGCACCATTCTACATTTCCACCAACAGTGGAGCAGTGTTCCTTTTTACCCACAACCTTGCCAACATTTGTTATCAGTTGATTTCTTGATGGCAGCTATTCTTTCTGGAGTGACATAAAATCTCAATGCTGTTTTATTTGCATTTCTTGAGTGACTAGTGATGGTGAACATTTCACCATGTCTTTATTTGCCACTTGTATATCTTCATCTGAGAACTGTGTGTTCATCTCAGATGCCCATTTTTGGAGAGGGTCTTTGAATTTGGGGGGCTTGATGCTTTTCAATTCTTTATATGTTCTTAATATAAGTTCTTTGTCTGAGGGGTTGCTGGCTAAAATTCTTTCCCACTCTATGGTTTTTCTTTTCACTCTGTTGATGATTTCTTTTGATGTGCAGAAACTTTTCAATAATGTGAGATCCCAGTTGTTGATTCTTTGAAGTGTTTCCCGTGCAGTTTGTGTTTTGTTCATGAATTCTCTGCCTACCCCTATGTCTCCAAGACTTCTACCTACCTTGTCTTCCAGTAGATTTAGTGTTTCTGTTTTAATATTTAGGTCTTTGATCCATCTAGACTTTAGTTTTGTGCACTGTGATAAGCATGGATCTAGTTTCAGTCTTTGGCATGTGGAGAGCCAATTTTTCTAACACCATTTATTAAAGAAGCTGTCCTTCTTCCAGTGAACATGATTAGCCCCTTGTCAAATATCAGGTAGCTGAGTGCCTTTGTAGTTGTACTTGCATCTTCTTTTTTTTTCTTTTTTTTTTAAAGAGAATAAAACAAAAGAGGACAGATCTAAGCAGATCAGAACAGAACAATGTAAGCAACACAGCATGTCACAACAAGACAATTGGGTATTAACAGTAGCTACCATAATGTCTCTTTCTTTGAAATAGTTGAGCTTAGCTTTACACATAATAATGTCAAACATAACAAGGTAGAATAAACAATTCAAGAGAATGGAAGTTTTCCAAGGCATTCTGAACCAAATAACCAAAGATGAACAATGGCTGCTATATTATCTCATTTTCCACAAAAATTTTGTTTTTACTATCATACATATTAAAATCCAATAAGACACAACATGATAGAACCAATGATTGTAATAGAAAAACAAAAGCATGGTAGGACTTCAGAGCAAGATGATATTAAATCAACACTGGCTACCATACTGTCTTGTCTTCAAAGTAACTATTCATATGATTACATATATTAAGATCAAACAAAACAGAATAAAACCATTCCAACCAGTAAATGAAGACATAAGACATCAAAGCAGTATAACGGTGAACCATGATTTCCATAAAATCTTCTGTACTCTTACCATTTCTTACACTAGGGAGACTATGCAGTATTTATACATATGAGTTTGATTTATTTCACTTATGAGTATAGATTCAAGTTGCATCCATTTATTTATAAATATCTCAATGTGATTATTCTTTATAGCTGAGTAGTACTCCATTGTATAAAAGTACAATTTTTTATCCATTCCTCGGTTGATGGGCACTTACATTGTTTCCAACATCTGGCTATTAGAAATTGTGCTGCTATAAACATGGGTGTGCATATATCACTGTGGTAAGATGTTTTTAGATCTTCTGGGAATATGCCTAAGAGTGGAATAGCTGGGTCAAATGGGACCTCCAAACTCAGCTTTTTGAGGAATCTCCAGACTGACCTCCACAGTGATTGAACCAGTCTACACTCCCACCAACAGTGCAGAAGAGTTCCTTTTCCCCCACAGCCTCTCCAGCATTTGTTGTTGGTAGTTTTGTTGATCCTGGCCATTCTTTCTGGAGTGAGATGGTATCTCAGTGTGGTTTTAATTTGCATTTCTCTCATGACCAATGATGATGAACATTTTTTCATGTATTTATTTGCCATTCATATTTCTTCATCTGAGAACTTCATCTGAGAACCCTCTCAGATGCCCATTTTTGGATTGGGTCTTTGAATTTTGGGGGTCTGATTTTTTAAAATTCTTTATAAGTTCTAGACAGAAGTCCTTTGTCTGAGGGACAGTTCACTAAGATTTTTTCCCGGTTTGTAGGTTTTCTTTTCACTCTGCTGGAGATTTCGTTGGACATGCAGAAACTCTTTAATAAGATGTGATCCCAGTTATTGATCCTGGGAAGTATATCCCGTGCAGTTTGGTTCTTGTTCATGAATTCTCTACCTACCCCTATGTCTTCAAGATTGTTACCTACTTTGTCTTGCAACAGATTTAGTGTTGCTGTTTTAATATTTAGATCTTTGATCCATCTGGATTTTAGTTTAGTACATGGTGATAGGCATGGGTCTAATTTTAGTTTTCAGCATATGGATCGCCAATTTTTCCAGCACCATTTATTAAAGAGACTGTCGCTCTTCCA